>PVIC010002728.1:0-74967 GCA_004025085.1 Thryonomys swinderianus | reverse complement strand
TTGCTTTGTAGTTCAGGCTGGCCCTGAGCTCACTATGTAGCCCAGGCAAGCCTGGAACCCAGCAATCCTCCTGCCTCTGCCTCCCGAGTGCTGGGATTACAGGTGTGAGCAACCATGCCTGGCACTGTGGGTTGTGGTACTGATTGCTGGTGGGCGTGAGTCACCATGCCCAATGTCATATCATTGTATGTGGTTACTGGGATCGAATCAGGGACCTTGTGTTTGCTAGGCAGGCAGCGGAACCACTGAGCTAAATCTCCGGCCCTAAAGTGCTTTATAGATTTATAGAAATCTAATTTTTCATTTGTGGCTTTTGTGGGGGGGTGCTGGGAATCGAACTTAGGGCCTCACATTTGCCAGGTTGGTGTTGTGCTAAGTTACATCCTTGGTCCTAAAAATACAATATTTCTGTAGGAGCTATTGTAGGTTGGTCAGAAACAAGGACTTTCAGGGGAAATTTTTTTTTTTTTTTTTGAGACAGGGTCTGGCTTTGTAGTTCAGGCTGGCCCTGAACTCACTATGTATACTGCCCAGGCAAGCCTGGAGCTCAGCAATCCTGCCTCTGCCTCCCAAGTGCTGGGAGTACAAGCAAGAGCCACCATGCTCAGCCTTGTGGTATGTAGTACTGATTGCTGGTGGGTGTGAGTCACCATACCCGGTATTGGTGTATGTGGTTACAGCGGATCAAACCAAGGACCTTGTGCTTGCTAGGCAGGCACTGGAACCACTGAGCTAAATCTCTGGCCCCAGCAAGGTTTTTTTTTTTTTTTTTTTTTTTTGAGACAGGGTCTTGCTTTGTAGTTCAGGCTGGTCCTGAGCCCATTACGTAGCCCAGGCAAGCCTGGAACTCACCAGTCCTCCTGCCTCTGCCTCTGCCTCCCTAGTGCTGGGATTACAGGCGTGAGCCACCACACCCGGCACTGTGGTATGTGATATTGATTGCTGATGGGTGTGAGTCACCTCGCCCAGCATTGTATGTGGTTACTGGGGATTGAACTCAGGACCTTGCGCTTGCGAGGCAGGCACCGGAACCGCCGCGCTAATCCTCCGGCCCAGTCTTATCAAATTTTATAGAATAAGTCCATCACTGGTCTATGATTATGCAATTTTTTTGTTTTGTTTTGTTTTTCTTTGTTTTTTTTTTTTTAGACAGAATATTGCTTTGTAGTTCAGGCTGGCCCTGATCTCACTGTGTAGCACAGGCAAGCCTGGAACTTAGCAGTACTCCTGCCTCTGTCTCCTGAGTGGTGGGATTACAGGCGTGAGTCACCAAGCCCAGTATTGTGATATATGGTACTAGGGATGGAACTCAGGACCTTCACTTGCCAGACACATGTCAGCACCACAGAGCTAAATCACTGGCCTGGGGATGCTACTGTTGTATTATAATCACTGTTCAGTTGGGGTTCTAGAAGTGTTAGTCCTAGTGCTTGTTTTAAGTTTTCTTGTTATAATTCCAAGGATACTTTTCAAGTACCCACTAATAATCATCATTTCTCCCTCTTAGCTTTTCTGCCTTCTCTTTTAGGTAAAATACCAAGTAATTTTGCTACATTGTTCTTCATTTCTGTATTTTACTTTATAGGTATAATTGATGTCCTCAAGGAAATGCAAGAAATGGGAGTAGAGCCTGATCAGGAGACATACATAAATTATGTGTTTCCATCCTTTGACAGTGTGAAGTCAGTACATGCCCTTTTGCAGGTGGGTACAAGTGTTTGGTTTTAATTGTATAATTGAAAAGACTATTTTTTGTTTTAATGTTTTATTGCTTTATAAGGACATAACATTAGCAGTAAGTGTGATGCAAATCTCTTAAGTTCTCTTTGCTTCATTTATCTTAAATTGGGATAGACTACCTGTCCACCTTGTGGGAGGTATAATATTGTGAATATCCAATGAGATCTTGTTGATGAAAATGTTTTCTTAACCTAATGTCTATTGTAACTATAAGTTAAAAGAAATTATCTGCTAGGCTTTTTTTTTTCTTTGAGACAGGGTCTCCTGTTGTAATTCAGACTGGCCCTGAGCTCACTTTGTAACCCAGGCAAGCCATGAACTCACAGAAATCCTCCTGCTGCCTCTGCCTCCTCAGTGCTGAGATTACAGGAGTAAACCACCACGCCTGGCATTGTGATGTGTAGTAACCGGGGATCAAACTCTGGACCTTGGGTTTGCAAGGCAGATGCCAGAACCACTGAGCTAAATCTGCATCCCTCTTCTAGGCTTTATTTATTTATTTATTTTTTTGAGACAGGGTCTCACTTTGTAGTTCAGGCTGGCCCTGAGCTCACTATGGAGCCCAGGCAAGCCACCGGGAACTCAGCAATCCTGCTGTCTCTACCTCCCGAGTGCTGCGATGACAGGCGTGGGCCACTATGCCCAGCACTGTGGTGTATGGTATTGATTGCTGGTGAGCATGAGTCACCACGCCCAGCATGCTATGTGGTTATCGGGATTGAACTCAGGACCTTGCACTTGCGAGGCAGGCGCCAGAACCACTGAGCTAAATCTCTGGCCCTCTTCTAGGCTTTCTTAACCCAAAGCAATGTAGCAAGTATTTACTAAATGTTCAGAAATGCTAGGGTGAGGCTGTCTGTAGTGGCACATACCTGAAATCTTAATATAGTGGTGGCGGAGACAAGGATCACAAATTCACTCTCAGTCTGGGCAATTTAGAGAGTAAGTGGGACCCTGTCTCAAAATTTAGAAGAGGACTGAGGATGTAGCTCAGTGCAAAGCTGCTAGATTTAAAATAAACTTAGTTGGGCTGGAGATTTAGCTCATTGTTTCCCGTGTCTGCCTAACAAGTGCAGGGTCCCTGGTGTGATACCTGGTAGCCACATATAACAATGCTGGGCTTGATGCCTCTTGGCTCCCAGCAGTAGTATCACATATCACAGTGCTGGGTGTGGTGGCTCATGTTTGTAATCCCAGCACTTGGGAGGCAGAGGCAGGAGGATTGCTGAGTTTGAGGCTTGCTGGGGTTATCTAGTGAGCTCAGAGCCAGCCTGAACTACAAAGCGAGACTGTCTCAAAAAGAAAAAAAAAAAAAGTTATTGCACTAATGAGTAGTTACATGGTCATATGTATATAATCTTCTAAAGTTTTGTAAAAATATTTGTGTTTTATATATATATAATATGCTCAAATGATGCTTATTTGTGGGGTCTGTTAAAAATTATTTTTTTATCTTTATACAGTATATAATCCATATTCATTGGTAAACTGGAAAATAGTAATCTTAAGACCACATAACTCATCCTCAGTTCCTTAAGTCAGTCATTTTTGTTTAAAATATGTATTCAATACTCTGGTTTCTCTTCAGATCGTATACATCTTTCGCCTTTTACTAAAATATGTATTCTTTCAGATGTGAATATGCTTAAGAAATTTCTTAGCAAGTGGACAATGTTACTCATGTTCAGTGACTTCCATTTGATAATTTCATTAGCAATATATCATTCCATAAATTCTCTTTTATGCTGTATGCTGTTTTATTATATGGCTATGCCTTACTTTTATTTTTCTGTTTTATATATCCACTTTTTCATACTGTGGTATTACAAAATGACTCAATAAGTATATCAGTGTGTAATTTGGCTCATATACTTAAGTTATTAAACAAATATGTTGGAACAAGTGGTGAAATACTTGGCATTAAAGTCACTACAGAATTCAAAGTATCACTTTAGTTCATTGTATTTTTATTGAGAGACTTTAGGATCTTCAGTAGTAAACTTTTCATAGAAAAGGATAACAGGTTATCTGTGTTTTGTTCTGTTATTATTTCTCTGTAGTTCAGCCTAGCCTGAGAACTCACAGCAGTCCTCCTGGCTCAGACTCCTGAGTGCTGGGATTACAGGTGTGCATCACCATCCCCATCCCAGTTTATCTATATTCTAGATAAGCATTTAATTTGGAATGTTGGAGCCCTGTCTGGAAGCTTTTGCCAGATTCAGTTATTTACTTATGTATTTTTGTAGAAGTTTTTAAAGTGGTACATTACCAGAGAATATAGTGGTAAAGAGAAATACTCAAGAAACGACAAATTTCTGTGGTGTATCAAAATCGAGACATATTTTCATTGGCATATGCTTTATTCCTAGGAAAATAAATTTCTACCTAAAAGTAATTCTCTTGCTGTAGCTGAATTGAGAAGTGAAGCACTAAAAGGGAACTTAGACTTTCTTTTATCATTTTGTAAGTATAAACCATTAGCTGTAAATTTGTGGGGGAACTGATTTCAGTTACTATGCCGGCATGCAGGATAGTTCATGCAGTGCAAAGAGGGAAGTTTGTATAGTTCGTTAAAGTCAGACTGATCAGTAAGTTTTCGAGTTGGGAAGTAATTTTAAATTTGGGAGGACCTTGGAAATAAGTGTTAAAAGAGTGAAGGTAGAACCTGAACATGAAGACTCAGGTCCTGCTTGTCATTCAGCAGCTGATAGGTGACCTGGAGCAAGTATCTTAACTTCTCTTTGCTTCAACTTTTCTTTGCTTCAGTTTCCTTAGATTGGGACAGTACTGCCTATCTGTCTTGTGAAAGGTGTTGTGCACGTTGGTTAAGTTATTGATGAAGATGCTTTTTAAACTTAATGTCTGTAATTTAATATCTGTTATGAAGAAAGGCATGAAGAGATTTATCCAAAGAAATTAGAGTGCTTTGAACCAAAAGCAAAATCTTATGACTTCTCTTTACCATAGCACTTTTTCTGTTTTTTTAAGAGACATGGTCTTGCTTTGTAGTTCAGGCTGGCCCTGAGCTCACTATGTAAGCCTCCAGCAAGCCTTGAACTCAGCAGTCCTCCTGTCTCCTGAGTGCTGTGATCACAGACGTGAGCCACCACGCCTGGCCACATTTTGTTTTTCAGACAAGTAAAATATTCCTGAAAGTCTTCATTTTTGACATGACCATGTTAATTGTTAAGTTTTTGTCTCTCGTGGAAAATACATCATTTGAAACCAAAATCTACAAACATAACAATTTTTATTTCCCTAACATGGTAACCTTTAATAAATGCATAATCAAATTGTAAACCAGGATTATTTTTACTTGTGTACATGACATTGAAATTAGTTCATTAATTAAAGATAGTTAATTCTGGGCTGGAGGGTTAGCTCAGTGGTTCTGGCTCCTGCCTCGCAAACGCAAGGTCCTGAGTTCGATCCCCGGTAACCACATATAATGCTGGGCGTGGAGACTCATGCCCACCAACAATTAACACCACATACCACAATGCCGGACGTGGTGGCTCATGCCTGTCATCCCAGCACTCGGGAGGCAGAGACAAGAGGATTGCTGAGTTTGCAGCGGCTTGCTTGGGCACCATAGTGAGCTCAGGGCCAGCCTGAACTACAAAGCGAGACCCTGTCTCAAAAAAAAAAAAAAAAAAATGTGGTGAGAGGCATGTGGTTGTGCCCACTTTGAAATTCTTGAATGACTAAGTGCACATTATTTTTCTGATTTTTAAGTGCTCTAAAAAAACTGAGAAATTTAGACTCCTTGTTCAAGTGATAGTTGATCTAAAACTCTTCTTGTATGTGGGTTAATTTTCTATTTATACCAAAAATGAGTTGAAAAAAATCTTACAACCTGTAATCCCAGCACTTGGGAGGCAGAGACAGGAGGATTGCTGAGTTCGAGACTTGCCTGGGCTACTTAGTAAGCTCAGGGCCAGCCTGAACTACAAAGTGAGACCCTGTCTCAAAAAAAAAAAAAAAAAAGTCTTACAAATGACTGTGATTCCTCCCATCCATTTAAAAATAATGTTCATTGTTTTTTGTTTTTTACTGTACCAAGGATCGAACTCGGGACCTTGTGGTTGCCAGGCAGGTGCAGCGCCACTGAGCTACATTCCCTGGCCCTTCTCCCATCTGTTTAAAAAAAAAATTAAACCACTCATCTTAAATTTTACTTGAGTAGTATTGTCTTCAGAATGTGTTTCTATTGTGGAATCATCTCTTTTTCTACTCATTGTTTATAAGCTACTTTATAGTGAAAAGATTAAGTCAGTCACTTATGATACCATTATAATAAAATTGCGGAGAAAATTAATGAGCAAATTTCTACAGTGATCCTTCCTATGCCTTTTAGTCATTGCAGAGGTTACATAATGAAGCAGTATAAAGGCCAGATGTGGGGGTGCATGCCTTAGTCCCAGCACTTGGGAAGCTGAAGCAGGAGAATGGTGAATTCAAGACGAGCTTAGGCTACAGAGTGAGATTCTGTCTACAAAAAAACAAAAAACAAAAAGCTGAAAATAGTATAATGCATAAGTCTCACTCAGAGACAATCAGATTTACAGTATCGGTATAGAAACATGCAAGATTGTTGCTTGTTAAATGACAAGTAGTACAGAAAACACTGAGAGAAGTAAAATATCATTGCATAAAAGAGCTGAAGACATGATATCATTTTATCAGGTCATTGATCATGGTGGAAAATGGTATGAGAAAGTACGAGTGGTTCAACAGAGTCCAACAATTCTCTTAGAATAAAAGTATGTTCCCACCTTCTGTCTTTAAAGAAAAGGCATTACAGGTCTCTCTGAGAACACCTGGCCTTGCTGTACAGTGGCATGATTCAAGTATGCTGTTGACATGTTACTTATTACCATTTATATAAGTTTACATCATAAAAATGAAAAAAAGTGATTTAAAAGAATGGTGTATATTACAAATACATACAGTGGAACTTCAGTCCATGAGTTTAATTTGTTCTGTGATTTTGGAAAAGACAGCCTTGTGTCCATCTGTGTGGGAAAGATGGCCATAGTTGTATTTGTCACCTGCTGCAGAGTTTGTAAGCAAAAAATTTTTGGCAAACGCTTCTGTTTGGGAACCGGGTTGTTTGCAAACAAAAATGTTCATAAAATGAGGTACCACTGTCTTACCATGATATTTAATTATTTTATATAAAAACTTTTTTTTTTTTTTTTTGAGACAGGGTCTCTCTTTGTAGTTCAGGCTGGCCCTGAGCTCACTATGTAACCCAGGCAAGCCTCAAACTCAGCAATCCTCCTGTCTTTGCTCCGGAGTGCTGGGATTACAGGCGTGAGCTACCACGCCCAGCACTGTGGTATGTGGTATTGATTGCTGGTGGGCGTGAGTTACCACGCCCAGCACTGTATGTGGTTACCAGATTGAATTCAGAACCTTGCGCTTGTGAGGCAGGTGCAGGAACCACTGAGCTAAATCTCCGGCCCAACATTTTTATTTTTTAAATAAAATTTCTCTACCGGAAGTCCAAAGATTTCAGTAAAATAAGTTGGTCATTCAGGGTTTTGACAGGTTTGTTTTGTTTGTTTGGTTTGAGATTTATTTGGTGATTGTTTTCTTTTGCAGTGAAATCAAATACATTGCCTTTGCCATTTAATTCTTTGAGAGGAAACCTGATTGTAGGCTTTAAGAGGTAAGATGAACAATTTAAGTGTTCTATACTAGATTTGAACTATTTCTCCTGTCTTTTTTTTTTTTTTTTTTTTTTTTGAGACAGGGTCTTCCGTTGTAGTTCAGGCTGACCCAGAGCTCACTATGTAGCCCAGGCAAGCCCTGAAGTCAGCAATCCTCCTGTCTCTGCCTCCTGACTGCCGGGATTACAGGTGTGAGTCACCATGCCCAGTATTGTTATGTGTGATTACCGAGGATCTAACTCAGGATTTAGGGTTTGCTAGGCAAGCATTGGAACCACTGAACTAAATCTTCGGCCCTCTTCTGTTTTTTTGATCTATGATACAGAGAATGACATATTTACCTGAAATAAAACGTCTTATTTTTCCAAGTAGTTGAAATGAGTTTTTAAGCAGCCTTTTAATACCATTTTTCCCAAGAACTGCAGATTTGGTAAAGGTCTATTTTCCAGAAAGAAAATACTGTTTGAAAACAACAAGTTGGAATTAATAATGAAAGGTGTGTGTATATTCAGTTTACTTTTGAGAATTTACAGGGTGAGTTTTATTCTGTATAGTACTACCACACTTCTCTAAGTATTAAAGGAAAGTTAATGATCTTTGCCTTCTTTGTTACTTATTTTCTGTTGCTACAATGAGAAACCCAAGGCAGGCTAACTTCATACTTTTATTTGATTAATTTTTCTGCTTATTAGAAATCACTTCTCTGCTTTATAGTTTTTATTGGATGTCAAGCCTTATGGACTTCACACTGGTACAGGCAGAACCGTTTTTTTTTTTTTTTTGAGACAGGATCTTGCTTTGTAGTTCAGGCTGGCCCTGAGCTCACTATGTAGCCCAGGTAATCCTCAAACTCAGCGATCCTCCTGCCTCTGCCTCCCGTGTGCTGGGATTACCGGTGTGAACCGCCATGCCCGCCATTATGGTAGTGATTGCTGGTGGGTTTGAGTCACCATACCTGGTAGTGTTGTATGTGGTTACCTGGGATCCAGCTCAGGACCTTGTGCTTGCTAGGCAGGCATTGGAACCACTGAGCTAAATTCCCAGCCCATGATAAAAAGTTTTGATTCATCTTTTTTAGGAATTATATAAATATCCAGATACTAATGCCATATTTTGCTGTTTTTCTTTTTCTTTTTTTTTTTTTGAGACAGGGTCTCGCTTGGTAGTTCAGGTTGGCTCTGAGCTCACTACGTAGTCCAGGCAAGCCTCGAACTCAGCAATCCTCCTGCCTCTGCCTCCCGAGTGCTGGGATTACCGGTGTGAACCGCCATGCCCGCCATTATGGTAGTGATTGCTGGTGGGTTTGAGTCACCATACCTGGTAGTGTTGTATGTGGTTACCTGGGATCCAGCTCAGGACCTTGTGCTTGCTAGGCAGGCATTGGAACCACTGAGCTAAATTCTCAGCCCATGATAAAAAGTTTTGATTCATCTTTTTTAGGAATTATATAAATATCCAGATACTAATGCCATATTTTGCTGACTGTTTTTCTTTTTCTTTTTTTTTTTTTTGAGACAGGTCTCGCTTGGTAGTTCAGGTTGGCTCTGAGCTCACTACGTAGTCCAGGCAAGTCTCGAACTCAGCAATCCTCCTGCCTCTGCCTCCCGAGTGCTGGGATTACAGGCGTGAGCCACCACGCCCGGCACTGTGGTATGTGGTATTGATTGCTGGTGGGTGTGAGTCTCCACGCCCAGCATTGTATGTGGTTTCTGGGGATGGAACTCAGGACCTTGCGCTTGCGAGGCGGGCACTAGAACCACTGAGCTGACCCTCCAGCCCAATATTAATATTCTTGATGATTTTTCTTCTAAATTCCCTTTCTCACTAGACGAAACTCACCTCAAGCTGAAATCAGCCTTCTAGAGTTATGCTCTTAGCATTTTATTCAGACCTGCTCTTTTAAGATGAAAAAATACATAAATTAGATTTAGAGAAAACAATGTTTTTTTTTTCAAATTCTTCCTCAAAAATCTTTCATTGTCAGTAGACAAAAATGAAGAATTAACCTGTTAATCAAATAACAAATGCTAAGGCCCATGACAAATTGACTGTGTTCTGAAGAGCTTCACTGTTTTATTAGTTTTAAGAATTTAGAAATTTTATTTTTTTATTGTGAACTGTACTGTACTCATTTACTCATGTACTGTATCAAAAAGAAACTGAAAACAGGGCCGGAGGGTTAGCTCAGTGGTTCCGGCACCTGCCTCACAAGCGCAAGATCCTGATCCCCGGTAACCACATATAATACTGGGCGTGGAGACACGCCCACCTGCAATCAACACCGCATACCACAATGCCGGACATGGTGGCTCATGCCTGTAATCCCAGCACTCGGGAGGCAGAGACAGGAGGATTGCTGAGTTCGAAGCTTGCCTGGGCTACATAGTGAGCTCAGGGCCAGCCTGAACTACAAAGTGAGACCCTGTCTCAAAAAGAAAAAAAAAGAAAAAAAAAAAAGAAACTGAAAACAAGCACCTCTACCTTGCCCCTGAGATTGGGAAATGGGATATTAGTGGCATTTGAGAAGGCTTTGCATGTGTCCCTTTCCTGGAGCCCTTTGTCAGTTGCCTTGGGTTTAATCATCCCCTTGCATGTATTCTCAGACAGTATGCAATTTAATTTTGAAAGACTACAGTAGTGAACAGATACCAAGCAGTAAGGAAAGAAATATTACTGCCTTTATTATGTCAGGTCTTCCAACGGAATACCATTTAAAGAGTCTGTGTATCAAGATCTGACTTCATTTTCTTCTGAAAGTTCAGGCTCCTTCCAGAGAAGACAGTGAGAAAGATCATGGCGGGCCAGAGGGTCAGCTCAGTGGTTCCGGCGCCTGCCTCGCAAGCGCAAGGTCCTGAGTTCGATCCCTGGAAACCATATATAATGCTGGGCGTGGAGACTCACGCTCACCAGCCATCAATATCACATACCACAATGCCGGAAGTGGTGGCTCACGCCTGTAATCCCAGCACTCGGGAGGCAGAGGCAGGAGGATTGCTGAGTTCGAGGCTTGCCTGGACTACGTAGTGAGCTCAGAGCCAGCCTGAACTATCAAGCGAGACCCTGTCTCAAAAAAAAGAAAAGGTCACAGCTAATTGGTGAACAGTCAGTCTGTAACCAAATAGTAGGTAGGTCTCTGGCAGAAAAACCAATAGACACTCAAGGGCATTCTGCAGCTAACCTCATCATGGTCTTTCTTGAACTTGAGGATAAGAGTAGAACACTTCAATTAGTAAAGTGAGTATCCTTACCTAGTAGTCCCAGCAGCAGGAGATGAAGAGGAAAGTATTTCATCAATACTAGGTTAGAAACAATACAGATAAAGTAATATAGATACATTGATACTCATTTTGTTTTGCTTTCTTTGAAATAATCCTAAATTTACAGAAAATTACTATAGCACAGAGAACTTACATATACTACATTCACCAACTTAAGGATTTTTGCCATATTTATGTACTGCCTGTGTGCATCTGTTCATCTGTCATTTAAATACAAAAGTATATTTTTTAGCATTATCTGAACTTTAATTTTATATATCATGACCCTTTACCCCTTCATGTGTTAGTGTGTAATCCCACAGAAGAAGGATATTCTTCTATGACAGCAGCACAGATAACACATTCAGGAAATTTAACATTCCTGAGATGATATTTTAGCTAATATAGTTCATATTTCAGTTTTATTAATTATGTCCTTTTTAGCATTTTTCCTCTTTGTATACAGAATCCAGTTCAGGGATGGATATTAGTCATCATTTCTGTTTAATTTTCTCTAATCCAGAACAATTCTTCAGACTTCGTCTTTTATAGCATTAACATTTTTTTGAGAACATAGGTCACTTATTTTAGAGAATGTTCCTCATAATGGTTGCCCCTGATTAGATTCAGGTTATACATCCCCAGCTGGAATACCACATTAATGATAATCTGTTTTTTCAGGAAATACATCTAAAGCCACATAGTGTCCATCAGCAGCTAATTAGTGATGTTAATTTTGATCACTCAGTTAAGGTATTCTATTTCTCCATTATATGGTCATAATTTTTTTTATTACAGTAACAGCCATTCTACTAGCAGATTCTTTGAAATATTGCAATGTCCTGTTCCATCAGATTTGGACTTCACAGTTTAGAAATGGTTCTTTAGTGATTCTTAACCAAATTAGTCTTTGATTTGAAGATTCAAAGTGAGAGGTCACTTTCTACTTTATAGTGTTCTGATAAATCAGCTTCATTTTCTGAACATATATTTACTTATTTATTTAAAGGCTATGATCTGTACACATTACATAGTGTAGTTGCCAGTGCATTTTAACTTAATATGTTTTTAAAAACCTCTGGGTTTATTTTTAATCCTTTGCTGCCCTCTGCAGGTCTATGAATATAAGTCTTTGGAGCAAGGTAAGTACTCCTAAGAATCCAAATCATAAGTTTGTATATGTAAAAATCCATTAAAGTGAAAGATTTTTATGTTACACTGTTCTATAAATTAATAGATTTAACGTCTTAGAAGTGGTAGTTATAAAACAGCAGGAAATTTGTTAATGGAAGGAAGCGTTGACTTTGCTCTAAATTTTTGGTGTTTGAACTTTTCTAAAAGAATACTGTTCAAATTTTTACAGTGACATTTGACCTTTATTTATTTTGATGTGTATTTGTTTGTGTGTCTATGTTTGGGATGCAGACCAGCTTTATATTGCTACCTTTTTTTTTTTTTTTTTCTTTTTTTTTTTTTTCTTTTTGGAGACAGGGTCTCGCTTTGTAGTTCAGGCTGGCCCTGAGCTCACTATGGTGCCCAGGCAAGCTGCCGCGAACCCAGCAATCCTCCTGTCTACCTCCCGAGTGCTGGGATTACAGGCGTGAGCCACCACGTCCGGCATTGCGGTATGCGGTGTTGGTTGTTGGTGGGCGTGTCTCCACGCCCTATATTGCTACCTTTTTGAAAAGTTAACTGGTTTTATACAGGAAGTGCAATTATGAACTATGGAAAGATATTCAGCTTAATAAAATGAAACAGTTGGAATTTTCAGTTTAAATATTTTTAAAATTTTATATTTCATTTAGATGTCTTTCGGCCATTCACTACGTATAGTAAAATTAAATATATAGTGGGGATATTGGGGTTTTTTTTTGGTATCAGGGATTGGAATTTGGGACCTTTCACTTAGAAGGCAGGCTCCAGAACTACTGAGCTAAATCCCTAGCCCTCATGGGGGTTATTTATATCTAGAAGTAATTCTGTTTTGATTAGCGAGATTTCCAGTATATCTTTGTTTCAAATTTGGGATTTGAGTATTGCTGTAATACATCTGATATATGGCTACAGTTTCTGGTAGAATTTGTCTGCTTCATTTGTGTTGATTAAAGGAGTTTCTAGGTGAGAATAGTTTTGTTTTTATTTTGGAAATTCTTGTTTTTATTCTTTACCTCTTTGAATGCCATTAACTGCAGCATAATTTTCATGGTGGTGTATGATCGATTTTGCCTAATTTTCCATATTAGCTAATAAGTATAATAAAAATAACTGCAGCTTGAGTTATTTATATTGTTTTAAGGACAGATAAACTCACTTATAAAATACACATAAAGCAGTGTAGAATTCCTAACCCATATCATTTTGGACAACTACTACATGTTTCTGTTCTGTCTTCAGCCAGAGGCTATAGACCCAACTGTTAATTCAAAGTTACAAGTCAGTACTGTCGGTTATGTAATAATTTTGATCCTAAAACACATCTTTTGAATCTTTAAAATTTTGCTGTTGGAATTAAAGTTATGAGGGCCAAGGATGTAGCTCAGTGACACAGCACCTGGCTGATAGGTATAAACCTGAGTTCAAGTCCTGTAACCAAAAAAAAAAAAAAAAAAAACTGTTTCGTATATCTTTTAGTGTTTCCACACTGATAAGAATCATGAAAACAAGCACATCGGAACATTTGCCCCTACTGGTGTAGTGCTATTAATATGAATGGAAAAATCTCATTGAATACTAGAAAGTAAGGTTATTTTCTGGCCCAGCATATTTTATTATTTCTGTAAACTTTGATCTAAGAGGAGGGCAATGGTCCAATTTCAACAAGACCAAAAACAATATGATGAGAAATAATACTGGTTCACAGTTCCTAAAGCTATTTTCTGTTTATAACAATTAGTTTAAAATGATGTAAAACCAATTACTACAGAACCTTTCTGTTTGCCATTTTATGAAACATTGTAGTTTTCTTTCAGCATGTGTTTGTTTTTATTTTTAGAAGACAAACCTATTATTTAAAAACAAAACAGTCTCCTTTGTGGGTTGGGATAGTGTTGAATTATTGTGATATAGAATAATACCTTACTGGAGAAAGGCTTTATTATTTCAAGAATTCAATTTCAAATTGTGTTTGTTCTTGTTTTCTTTTCTTGCTGTAATGCATGAATTTTCTGTCTTACCAGATAACAGAATTGTTGTACAAGGATGGACGTTATTGCCAGGAGCCTCCAGGACCAACGGGTAGTGTTTCAATTTCAATGATTGTAACTTATCCATAAATTCATTCTTCTGCGTAATGATGGATTAGAAGAATTACAGCAGCAAACACTTTCTTTTTGAAAGTGAAATTTGAAAACATTTAGTTATACATCTTTACATTGATAACCTTAACATTTTTAGATCCACAGGGTGTTTGCTTTTATTGTAATTATTAAAAGATAGGGCTGGGAGTCTTTTCAGGTATCAAGGAAATGCTTTTTATAGCACCTCTGGAAATAGGCCTCAAAAAACAATATTTCTTAATGTTTATATTATTTTTATGTGCAAATGTGGATTAATCTTAAATATAATGTAAGAAAGGGTCTTGCAGATTTTTAAAAAGATTATTTTGGCATTTAGTGATTTTCATATCATATAGTGATACTTAGAATAGTTTTCTATAACGGGATGCCTTTCTTAAAAAGTTCAGATCTCAGCCGGGCGTGTGGCTCACGCCTGTAATCCCAGCACTCAGGAGGCAGAGACAGGAGGATTGTTGAGTTCAAGACTTGCCTGGGCTACATAGTGAGCTCAGAGCTAGCCTGAACTACAAAGCGAGACCCTGTCTCAAAAAAAAAAAAAAAAAAAAGTTCAGATCTCCTGTCCTAGGCATTAACACATGGCCCTGTACATTTTATGCTTCAGTGCATAGGAAAATTACTGTTGTTACAAAACATCTTTGTTAATCTTGGTTTTTCATTGGCTAATAGGCAGCTCTCCACAGGATTACTGTATCTACTTATTAAAATTATTTACTTTCTATGCTCAACCTTTAATAGTCTTTTCTAATTTTATGTTTCAAATATTATTCACCAAAAAATTAGTATAGAAATGTGTAAAGACATTTATTTATTCTCACTGCTTATGATTTGGACAGGAGAGGGGTAAGGCCTTGGGCAGCACCACTTCTGTCACAGAGTAGTGGAAAAAAATAGATTGAAGTAAGATTCAGTACTGAAAAGCTGTCACTCGCTCTGAAAATAATTAATATTCCTTTCACTCACCAGTTAGATATGTGCTCCCAAACCACATAATCTCTATGCCTCAGTGATCATTGTTGCCATTTCAGAGCCTCTCATCAGGGTGACATCTCACACCAAAATGATTTCTTATAAATTAATCTTGATAACATGACAGTCTCAGTAATTTTAGTGGAATGCTTTCTCTTGTTTTTTTCCACAGAAGCTGTTGGCTATTTTCTTTATAACTTGATTGACAGCATGAGTGACTCAGAGGTACAGGCCAAGGAGGAGCGTTTGAGACAATACTTCCATCAGCTGAAGGAGATGGTACCATTTCATTTTTTGCTATATAATGCTTGTCCTGTCTGACATGTATCTATTAGATTTGAAATTGCTGCTTTTAAGTACAACCAGACCACTTCTCAATGACATGCAGGAGTTGGAGACTTAAATTATGTCTGAGATAATTTCTGTTAGTTGTCTAAATTTCAGTTTAGTTGTCTAAAACTCAGGGTTTTATTCCCCCTCTTCTCTTACACAGAATGTAAAAATTCCTGAAAATATCTGCAGAGGCATTCGTAATCTGCTGGATAGCTACCATGTTCCTGAATTGATAAAGGTCTGTGTGATAATAGTAATCGATTTTATGAAATGTTTAATTTATATATAAAAGCATGTTAAATTTTTACTTAAATATAAACATTTTTATTTCAATGACAACCATTCAAACAGATTTTCATTGATTGTTGGTAAAAACCTTGTTGAACACATTTAAAATAACTGTAATGCTTAAGTCTGAATAGAATTTCTGCAAAACTCTGGAAAGATAGAAATATATTAATAAAATAAGACTTTAAAATCTTAGTTTTAATGTTTGCCAATAAATTTTCCCTGTGTTTTCTAATTCTGTTCTAATTTAAATCCAATTTTAGGATGTTAATACATTGGTGGAAAGAGAGAAGATAGATTCTCGAAAAGTAAGTAGGTTTTTGAGTGGACTTTACATGCTGTAATAACTGCATTGAATGGAAATTATAGGCTGTGTTTTTATAATATCAGTGGTTCCTCACGTTTTAAAGTTAAGTTTTTAAAGCATATCCATCCCAGAAAAATCAGCAACCTAGGAAATTTGCGGCTAGTCTTGGGAAATTCATAAGCACCTGGAATCCATTCGAGGATCCTCAGGATTCAAGGATCCCTGACAGCATTAATGACATTTAGGAAACTATAAACAAAAGTTAGCTTAAGGGGTTGCATTTTCCTTCTTTAGTAAATTTTCTTTTTTCTTTTATTTTTGTAGACTTCACAACTTACACCATCTGATTTAGAGGCTATGCTTGAAAAGCTGAAAGATAATAATCAACCTATAGGTGGTATCCTAAAGCAACTCATATTAATGCTTTGTTCAGAAGAGGTAACATTTTAAATATTTCAAATATGCTATTAGGCTAAAAAAATTTGATACAGATCAGAATAAGCAAAACCGAATATAATGTTTATAATTTTTACAAATGATTATTGTACATCATGCTTGTGAACAATGCAATTAAATGAAAGGTTAACTAATTTCAGCTACACCTTGAATGGCATGTTTTCTGGTTGCTGTAGTTTGTTTACATTAATCTGCAAAGTGAATGATAGTAACAGCTGTGATAGGTTTATCATACATGCCAAATGTCCTTTCAAGCCATGGCTCCAGTCTCTTATATCTAGATTGTCAAGCGACTGATATATGCAGTAGTCATTTGCAAGTCAAATATTACTAGGTTGTTAATGTAGGGATTGAAATTCCATTTTCATGCTGGAAAAAAGCTCTCTGAGATAAAGGGTCTTGCCTTTTTTCAATGGGCATCCAGCTGTACTTCGTGCTCATTTCAGTGTGTGTGTATGCAATTTGTAGAATATCACTAGATGTTTCTCACTTTCTAGTTCAGTATGATTTGGTCTAAGCTGTGGTGTTAGGAAAAACATAAAACTAATTTTGAGATTGTAACAGTACTGTTAAATTTTTAAAGATTTTTTTCGTACTGTTTGGATACTAAACTAGCCTGAAGAACTTTCTCAATAATACAAGTACATATTTCTGCATCTATAAATTGGATTGTGAATAGAGACTCACTGGGAAGTATTTAATCTGGAAGTGGCTTAAATAATATAATACATGAAGCTAAAACATCAAGTTTTGTATAAATAGTAGCCTATTTTATTTTGCACATAACAAATCTTTTAGTTCAAGTAAACCTGTCTTGCTTGCTGTTTCACAGATGAATAAAAATACCGAGGGGCAGGGATAAGCTAATAACATGACACTATTTATTTTTAAAATGTTGTTAAATTTTCTAAATCCTGAACACTAAAATTAAAAATGTAACATTTTACCCTTTATATTAATTTCTTCTTGGTTTTTCACTTAAAATTTTCTATTTTAGAATATGCAGAAAGCCCTTGAATTGAAAGCAAAATATGAATCAGATATGGTTGTTGGTGGCTATGCAGCTTTAATAAATTTGTGCTGTCGACATGATAATGTAGAAGATGCATTGAACTTGAAACAAGAATTGTGAGTACCCTGGCACTAGAGGAAGTTACCAGCATTTCTGCTAATAATACAGCCCTTGATAGATCACCTGTATTGGATGTATGTCACTGTCATAGAATTTTTAAAAATTTTGTGGCCTGTGTTTTTGAAATTTCACAGTATAGGTGATTAATTATGGATTGCTTTCAGCAAGATCTCTTTTAAGTACAGTAAAACATTCTTAATCATAAAGCAGAGGCTCTACTCCTAGTCTTCATCAATTAGATAATTGCATATTAAAGCAGTGATGATGTTGTTAACCTTTTTTCTAAGGCTTATTAATATTGCCCTTCCCATACAAAATTTTGTCCATTTCACAGATGTCCTTTTTGTTTTCCATTGTAATTTCAAAAATAATGTGCCATTTGAGGCATTCACTGTTCACAATAAAGCTTAGAATCACTGGTAGTCCCAGAAAATCAAATTGTTTATTTGTTAGTGTCATTTTCAGTTAGAGAGGTAGAATATATATATATATATTCATTTGTGTGTGTGTATAGTTAGATCTTTTCTTCTGTAGTCACTGTGAATGTAATTACATGTGAGTTGATAGGGCTTTAAAAATCTTAAATGTAGAGGCCAAAATTAATTTTGCAGACTATTTCTTGAGCTTTTTGCAGAGTGATAATGACTCTTAACATACTGGAATTATGGTTTTATTTTATAGTGACCGGTTAGATTCATTTGCTGCCCTTGACACCAGTAAATATGTAGGCCTTGTAAGAGTATTGGGGAAACATGGCAAACTCCAAGGTAAGCTTCAGCACATAAAGGAAAGAAGTGATGCAAGTATTTGCCACTGGAATAACATGTGAATTGATATTAATGGTATATCATGTCCTGCAAAGTGCTTGAACACTTTGCATACAAATTTGCATGTGAATCCAACCAGAGCTGCCTGGGCAGTATAGGCCATTAGTTTTAATGGATTGGCAAGCTTGTCATTTACATTTGCACAGCTCAGTGCCTTTTGCATTTCTGCAGCTAGTTTTTATTAGCATTGCTATTTGGATTGAGTTTGAAGATCATGACTTATGGCACAATTTGCTTATATGCCTGCACTAATGGCTTTGTTTTTGCTTAAGAAGTTCTGAAGGCCAAACATAAAACCTATAAACATAATCTGATGTGTAAGAATATGAATTTTGCAGTAGTTTTTGTATTTTAGGAGCATTAACAAAATGTGTTTTTAAATTTTTATGCAGACCTTCATAGGAAAAGCATAACTCATACAGCTGATTTGTATATTCTAATTTTCTTATTGTTGCGAGCTCTAAACCACTAAATCGAATATAATGTACTTGATAATATATTTCTGCTATTTGCTTATTTCTTTCTGGTTTGGCTTTATTTTGGAACTTCTTTTTTAGCCTTCCTCTCTTCTCTTTTTTAGCAGAGACTTAATTTTGTTTGGGGGGAATACGTACGGGGAACATGTGATTTGAACATTGAGATATTTTCTAGGAACCTTTCTAACACAGAAAACTCTGTAAAAGATTAGGCCGCTTTTTAAAAATCATGTTTTATAAAGTCAAAACATTTTGTCTGTGTAATAATTAAGAACAAATTATAAAAATGCACTTATTCTATATCCTAAAATGTTTGTTTCTGCCTTCCTAATGAAGCCTAATGAATCTAATGTATTAACATGCAGTCTTTTGGAAAGCTTTCATTGGCTCTGCTTGGCTAATTAGTATCGACATAGCAAACAGGCCCTATCGGTATCAGACCATTAGTCTGGCTGTATATACAGTGTAAACACATCTTTATTATCTGGCCTCCTGACAAGCCATCTGCTGAAGAAACAATGGTGTGATTTAGCAGATGTTAGCTCTGAACGATAAAAGCATCCATTTAGGAGGATCTTACAGCTATAGGGCAGACTGTACAGGGTTATGTGGTGCAGAGTGGGCACACAGTCTCTATCTATAATTTGTAGTCAAAGTTGCAGGGAAATGATAAAACCATGCTATTGTGGATTTATAATTGTAGTCTCGTTTAGAAATGCAAGTAGTAATTAACTTGAAATCGGCATTATACACTAGAATTTACATTCCTGCTGGGCTTGAAATGCTGTTTTAATAGCAGTTTGTTTTCCCTACATGAAATTACCTAAGGGTCTTTTGTGTTACTTCATTGTAGATGCTATTAACATTCTAAAGGAGATGAAAGAGAAGAATGTTCTTATCCAAGATGCAACAGTCTTGTCCTTTTTCCACATCTTAAATGGCGCAGCTTTAAGAGGTGAAACTGAAACAGTAAAACAGTTGCATGAAGCCATCGTAACTCTAGGGTTAGCAAAGCCATCTACCAGCCTAAGTTTCCCATTGGTCAGTGTACACCTGGAAAAGTAAGTTAAATGAATTTTGAATTTTAAATATTGACGTTAAAAAATGAGTCTAATAATTTGAGGACTGTACTTTATAAATACTCTGGTGATGTGGAAGCCCTGGGAGTCATTTGCCAAAGAATAAAAGAACTAAGATGGTCTAGGTAACCTTTAAAGTCACCAGTAGCTCTCTGGTTCCGTGGCTTTTTAATGGAATTCTTTCTAGTGATTTTTTTCTTTTTGTTGGAGTGTGTGATCATATTACATGAAATCAGATCTATTTTTTGAGCCTATTAAGTGCTAGTTATTAATAAATATAAAAAAGAAGGATCCTCTGGGGTTTTTGATTATTTCCCATAGCTATTACCCTATAGTAGGTGTAGAAAACATACATTTAATTTCTAGGTTCCACATGGTAGTTTTAATCACAGATACCAATACAGTTATTCTGGCTTTTGGAAAATGTTGATGTTTGTCTTTTGGAAAGATAATTTTGGTGAAGGCCACGAGTATACTGAGTCTGGAAATTTTTCATTTGAAATGGTCTTGTTTGAAGCTACTTTAAGGTATTGTTTGTAATGTAAATAATAAAAATCAGTCAACTCTTGTAGTGATTGAAGCTAGCAAGATGACTTAAGTAACTAATTTTTTATGTTGGCATTTGTTTTGTTTTCTGTTTTGCTGTTTAACTTTTCTAGATCTTACATCTTTATTGTCCTGTGCTCGCTTCGGCAGCACATATACATCTTTATTGTCTTTTCCATGACTACATTGTTTGTAATCTGCTTATTTTGTGGTTAAGATTATCTTTAGTATGGACATTGACCTAGCAGTGACAAGAGAAAAATAATTTTTTGTATTTGAGAGTCCTCATAGTCTTCTCAATTTTCTGTTAGTTTGTATTTATGAGGAGATGTGATTAGCTAGATAATGAATGATTTGGTACTGAATTTTAAATCTTAAATTGCATTTTAAAAACTTGTTTTAACTAGCTGCATGTTAGGAAATATGGATATTAACATATATGAATGTACAAATGTCCCCCCCACATTTAAAACCATTCTTTTGCTGTCCAATCATAAACAGTTACCTGAGTTAGATGGTTGTTCAGATCTTAACCTCCACAGTCTCAGCATTACATCCTTTTAAAGAAACAGTGATTCAGACAATTGCTGTATTACTGAGTTCTCATATTCGCAGCCAACTTATATAGAAATCCTATAATTAATATGCTTCCTACTAGAATATTTTCAATTGTTTAAAAGATTCATCTCTGCAAATTGCGTGTGGAACTCTGTACAGGGACTTGAAAGAAATGGGCCCAGTGCCCGGAAGAATTAGGCCCTCCTGCACTACTGGGCAAAAGGAACATCATTAACAAAGTAAATGAGGCCATAGTTGAAAAGCATCTTACAAATAAAAATACATGGATGGCCGTGGAGATGTGAATGTTTTCCGAAAGAGGTCTGCAGATGGGGCTCATGAACCAAGGAGAGCTTACCCAAGGCAAAGTGGGAGCAACAGGGAGTTCAGATGTTAACTTGGAGTGTGCTCTGTGCTTCTCAGTACTTAAGACAGTCAAGTACTTCATGTCTCAGGCAAATTTGACTGTCTTTGTCAATTGGGCTGAAGAAATTTAGTATCTTTTCTTTTATAATGTCTTACTGCTTTCAGAAATGCTTTCTGCTTTGGTTTGGGGAGGTTTTGTTTTGTTTTCCCTTTGGTGCTGTTTTTTTATTTATGCCTTTTGCAAAGGCAGTCTCCATGACAGGGTCTTTCAGTATCATCTGTTGCAGTACAAAGGTTGTGTCTGCTGTTGTAGAATCATGAGAATTATAAAGTGTAAAGAAAGAAAATTTGTCATTTATAAAATGGCAGAAAGTAATAGTACCACTTTTATCAGGGGAAGGGCTAGAATAAAATGCTGACTTTAGAATTTTTATGGAGTGAAGCCGAGTGAAAAAAAGTAGCTTATTAATTCAGAGTCATGGCGAGTAGGAGGATTAACTATGTTAGCCTGCCCAGAAGTCCACACATACTTGATTTCATTAAATATGTTCACTCTTCCCTGATATGCTGTTGAAGTTGATACTATGCAGTCAACCCCAGCAGGTATGAGTTTACCTGAGAGGTGAACCTTACCTATTCAAATTCATGATAAAGTTATGAGAAACATTTCAGAGCATCATTTAAAAATCTTAATTCTTTGATTCTAAGGAAGATCTTTTTGACATGTTACTGCAAAAGACTAACAGGGGTATCACTTTCATGTTATAATTCTGAAGCCAATCTTCCAAATGGTTGAATTCTACAAGATAATCTTCAAGATTCTTCAGGTCTTAATTTTGAACCAACTTTTCTAGCATTAGATGAAACACCCTGAAAACATTAATTTCAGTTTGTGTTATATAATCTGAAAATGGTTTATAGGTTTAGAAATAGTGTATATCATTTTATTCATTTGCTAGAGAAATCCAAGATAATACCAGTTTTACATTGTAAGGAAGTTGGTAAACATCTTAGATATTATTAAAATGATAATGCCTGAACTGAACAGAAAAGAAATGTGTACAGTTGGATTTTTGTGTGCTTATTTTATATTAAAATCTGTAAGCCATTTATCTACCAATAGTTCAGATGAGTCTAATTTTAAGCAGATTTTAAAATAATTTATTTTTAAATGTATTTCTTTTATTAAAATCATGTCTGATTCAGGAAGATGACAGGAATGCTCTGTACTAAGGTAGAAAGAAATGCTTTAAAATAGTTTAAAAGAGCCTTTGATTAGTCTTTATCTTAAGATAAAGGAAATGAAATCAATACAGTCCGGCCCATTAGATTTGAAAGCATAAAAAATGTGATGTAGTTTCGGATTCACTTGTTTTATAGCTGATCCATTTTGGTTTCATTGCATGTGAAAAATATCTGAAGCTGTTAACTGGATTATATTAGTGCAAATGATCAAAGCAGCCTTAATTTCTGCTTTCCATTAAGGATTTATGTGTGCTGATTTGTGCTATAATCTGTATACGCACATACACATTTCATTTGTGTGGATCATGGACTTTGTATGTATAAATAATCCTTCCAGAACTCTTGCTGAATTAATCTTGAGTTCTTCACAAATGTCACAGTTTCTCTAAGATGAACTTCTAACAGTGTAAGTTTTGAAGCTTGTTGTAATGCTTTTATATTTTAAATAAATGAAAAATACATTTTTTAAAATGTTCTCCTTCAAGTTTAGTATCTTCATTTGTACTGGATACTTTTATTATTTAGGGGAATGCTTGCCTTGTAGAATAAAACTCCTCATGTGCTAAAAGGAAATTAAGGAGGTTTGGCTCTTTTACTCCATTATTGCAATTAAGAATTTAGCATCATCAGTGCCAAAGGACAAAAGTGTTTCATTTGCCCTAGGGGGACAGGACAGTGATAAGATGATTTTTCGTCAAGGATCATTGGGTCGTAATTAAGTTACATTCATGGCTATTGCTTTTTGAAGGATGATTGGTAAATGACAGGCTTCATGTGCTTAGTACGGACAGTGTGCAGTAGGGTTTTTTCTCTCTCTGTCAGAAAATCCTGTTGAGCCTGATAATGTAAATGTGGCATTTTATTCTGAACAAAAGAGCAGGGAAATGAGCTATCTTGTCTAATCATTCAGTTGTTTAACACCGACTTCCAGTTTAGACTCAATTGGCTGGAAAGCACTTGACATGTGAAGTTAGTGCTGTTCCGAACGCATGTTTGAGTAAATTTTAAAGTAAGTGACAGCTAAATTGTACCTAGGGAAATTACAAAGCCTTCAACACAGTTAATTTTTGGGGGAAGATTAGTTGTAATTGCAACACCAGTCTCCTTGAAGATTCTTCATTTATAGATGTTGAACAGAAAAAACATTTAGCTTTTTCAAGGGCTGGTTCTCTTAATTTTTGTGAAGATGATGGTTTCTTCTGCATTGGTTTCTCCACGTACTAAACATCTGCCAAAGATCTATAAAATAGTTTGTTTTTATGGTGTGGAGTTTGTTTTTTCTGCTTTAACCTTCCCTCTATCTTCCAATGCCCCAGCTCCACTTTTCTCTAGTGATTTCAGATTTGAGAGCTTTTCAATCAGTAAGCCCTTTAGTAAATTGCACTTCACGAACACTTTATGTATAATGTTGAAGCACTTTATTTCAATTAAAAATCAACATTTGTCTTCTTTTTTGTGGGTTAAATTAAGTATATGCTCTGGGTTGAAAAGTTATTTCATAAGGAAACTAAGTTGAAAGCTACAGATAAGTAAATAATTGCTACTAGTTATTCCATTTTTAATAATTCAAGATTATGTGGAACACATGTATAATTTTTATTTTTATATGTATTGAGAAAATTTTTTGTTTCCTTTGGCTGGGGATTTAGCTCAAGTGGAACCATGCCTACCTTGGAAGCAGAAGGGTCCAAGTTCAATCCCCAGTACCACAAAAAAACAAAACAAAACAAAAAAACCTAATATTTTTGTTTCCTGATTCCTTATATCTATATAAGCCTATATTTTGTTTAGTATGTTTTTCTGTCATTGTTTTTCTAGTATACTTGAATTTTATGGTAAAAATAAAGTAAGAGGCAGCATCAGATTTTATATATGAGCCTCAAAGTAGTCTTGAGATGTTCTATGTAATAAAAAAATTAGACTAGTTTTACATACTCCTATTTTCTTAAAAAAGAATTATAAATTGTAGAAGTTTTAATAAAGGCCAAGTGAAATCCATTCAAATTAATAAATACAACTTCAGTTTTCAAAGTGCTTACTGGACCCACTCTGTGTGTGTGTGTCTGTGTGTGTGAGAACTACAGAGTCATCTCCAGTTTTGGCTTTCATAGGCTTATAGAATTTGGTAAAACTTCAGTTGTTAATTTGTGTAAATCAAAATATTTTTAAATGATTGCTTTTTATTAGCACATAGTTCATTCATAAGAGTTACATTATGTAGTTTATTGAAATTTGGGGTGTTCTAGTTTTTAAAAATATCACAGTGGATATTTTAGAATATTTTGTTAAGAGTTAATTTTCTTGCTGGTCATGTTGGTCCACTCCTGTAATCCTAGTACTCAGGAGGCTGAGGTAGGAGGATCACTAAGTAGGCATTTGCTTCACTTCTGTCTCATTACTTTTTCTTTTTTTTTTTTTTTTTTTTTTTTTTTTTTTTTTTTTTTTTTTTTTTTTTTTTTTTTTTTTTTTTTTGAGACCGGACTTGCTTTTGTAGTTCAGGGTGGCCCTGAGCTCACTATGTAGCCCAGACAAGCCTCAAACTCATCAATCCTCCTTCCTCTGCCTCCTAAGTGCTGGGATTACAGGTGTGAGCCACCACACCTGGCATTGTGGTATGTGGTACTGATTGTGATGTGAGTCACCACACCCAATATTGTTGTACATGGTTACCGGGGATCAAACTAGGGACCTTGTGCTTGCTAGGCAGGCACTGGAACCACTGAGCTAAATCTCCAGCCCTCCTCTTACTTTTTTTTTTTTTTTTTTTTGCTTTTTGAGACAGGGTCTCTCTTTGTAGTTCAGGCTGGCCCTGAGCTCACTATGGTGCCCAGGCAAGCTGCCGCGAACTCAGCAATCCTCCTGTCTCTGCCTCCCAAGTGCTGGGATTACAGGCGTGAGCCACCACGCCCGGCATTGTGTATGCAGCGTTGATTGCTGGTGGGCGTGAGTCTCCACGCCCAGCATTATATGTGGTTTCCAGGGATCGAACTCAGGACCTTGCGCTTGCGAGGCAGGCGCCGGAACCACTGAGCTAACCCTCCGGCCCTCCTCTTACATTTTTTAAGAAGTGTTTCATTGTAGATTTTTAATTCATTTTGTTGGCAACTCTAAGAGCAATAACACTGATACTTAAATACATGAAGTATTTTCATTTTACTCCTTTTGTCTTTTCTGTTGTTCAGAGTATGTATCATTTTCAGAAACATGTATTTGGAGACCAAAGACATTAACATGTTGTTTTGATTGACAGAACAATTATTCATTCATTGATAGCTTTGACCTAATGTAAGGAACATACAACTGAGATAATACTATTCTTGTTTGAGAATTGATATAAAAAAAGCTAATCTTGCCAGTTCAAAAACAGTATTTGCTGGTTTCCTCTGAAAAATGGTTTAGTAGTTTTCCACTAAATGGAATTGTAGAAGGGCAATAACTGAACCTGTATCTAGAGTGAGAGAAAATACTGATTATATAAAGCTTTATATCATATGTGGTAACTACTATAGCATTTCTTTTGTATGACAGTAATCTAGCCTGCAACATGTACTTGCGGTTTTGAAATTAACCTGTAATTTAGTCTTCACCCCAAATGACAAAAATTCAAATGACTCTGTGGGGTGCCGGAAGATGCTCTGTAAACAGGGCTTCCTAAGAGGTAAGGTAGAGTTGCATTAGGATAGGCTCGTTTTCACTGTGTCAGTATTATCGCAGTGAAATTAACACTTCTTTGCATTTTACTTTTTAGTACAGTTTAAAATCTGAGTCTAGATAAAATAGCAATAAAATAATCTGAGCAGAATAACATTTGTATAATGGATAGAAATGTTAAAGCTTTAATGGGAAATTTTAAAAGGCTTTCTTCTTTTTGAAAACTTGCCTTTGTAATAGAAATTTCTGTTCTCTACCGAGATTGTTTGGCACTAATTGTCACTGGTTGTACTTTTGTCTGTGTCTCCAACCATGACTTTTTAAAAATATATGTCACAGTCATTTCAGAAAACTTAATTTCTTATGCCAAATTGTACCATTTTAGGAGGCTGTGCAGATTCTGGTGCTTTCATAGAGCGTAATGTGTAGCAAGAATCCCTGGACTGAAGGTGGGGTCTGAGCTCTGTTGCCAGTGCCTGCCTCTGGTTTACTCAGTAGGATTAGCCTGGTCAGTCAATCTTTAGAGATACTTCAATTTCCTTTTCCTTTTAAAAATAAAAAGAGGGCCAGTTGAGTTGAGTTAGCTTGTCTTATATTTCTTGCAAAGTCTTAACATAGTTCTCACATTGCTGTTTTTTTTGTTTTTTTTTTGAGACAGGGTCTTGCTTTGTAGTTCATGCTGGCCCTCAGCTCACTATGTAGCCCAGGCAAACTTTGAACTAAGCAGTCCTCCTGTCTCTGCCTCCTGAGTGCTGGGATTATAGGCGTGAGCCACCATGCCCGGCACTGTGGTATATGATATTGATTGCTGGTGGGTATGAGTCACCACGCCCAACATTGTATGTGGTTACCAGGGATCAAACTCAGGACTTTGCGTTTACGAGGCAGGTGCTGGAACCACTGAACTAAATTGCCGGTCCCCACTGTGTTTCTTTTAAAGGAAAAAAAAGGTACGTTTTGAGGATCCAGACAAATACATTTACACACTTTTGCTTAAGAAACTTCAGTGCAGGACTGGGGATTTAGCTCAGTGGTTCTGGGGTCAGCCTTGCAAGTTCAGGGTCCCGAGTTCGATCCCCAGTACCACACACCACAGTGCCGGGCCTGCTGGCTTACACCTGTAATCCCACCACTCTGGAGTCAGAGGCAGGAGGATTGCTGAGTTCCAAGCTTGCCTGGGCTGCATAATGAGTTCAGGGCCAGCCTGAACTATAAAGCAAGACCCTGTCTCAAAACAAAAATTTCAATGCAGTGAAAATGCCTTTTTATTTATTTATTTTTTATATTATTTATTTATTTATTTATTTATTTTTGCTTTTTGGAGACAGGGTCTCGCTTTGTAGTTCAGGCTGGCCCTGAGCTCACTATGGTGCCCAGGCAAGCCGCTGGGAACTCAGCAATCCTCCCGTCTCTGCCTCCCGAGTGCTGGGATGACAGGCGTGAGCCACCACGCCCGGCATTATGGTTATGCGGTGTTGATTGTTGGTGGGCATGAGTCTCCACGCCTAGCATTCTATGCCTTTTTATTTTATTATCACATAAAAAAGGCTTTGACTTTACAACTGAAAATAACTTATAAAGCTTACCTTCTGTTGAAAATGTTTAGAATTCTGAAATTTCCTGACCTACCGGAAGAGTATCTTAGTTGTAGGGTAGTTGGTTCCAGTATTTGTGAACCCTGCAGCTTTTATCTAGTAAGGGGGAGGCATGAAAAATATAGTGCCAAAAAAATGTTTAAAAATTCCTTGGTAGGGGCCGGAGGGTTAGCTCAGTGGTTCTGGCGCCTGCCTTGCAAGCGCAAGGTCCTGAGTTCAATCCCCGGAAACCTCATACAATGCTGGGCGTGGAGACTCACGCCCACCAGCAATCAACACTGCATACCACAATGCTGGGCGTGGTGGCTCACGCCTGTAATCCCGGCACTCGGGAGGCAGAGACAGGAGGATTGCTGAGTTCGCGGCAGTTTGCCTGGGCACCATAGTGAGCTCAGGGCCAGCCTGAACTACAAAGCGAGACCCTGTCTCAAAAAGCAAAAAAAAAAAAAAAAAAAAATTCCTTGGTAGGTGTTTACTGACATGTGATAGTTTCCCAAATCTTGAAATTGTTGATGGCTGTGAAAGCACATAAGTAATTGGAAAAAATATTTGATGGTAGTTCTTGTTTTAGAAATAATACAGGTTTAGAGCAATTTGTTACATAGAATTAGATTATAATAAAATCATAGAATACCTTCATCTGTTTTGATGTTTTTCCCTTAAGTACCATTTATCAAAAAAAGTTAACTCTAGGAAAAAGTGAATTGTTGGTTATATATATTTTGAACATATTAAAGGCTGTTTTTTCTTCTTTTGTTTTGCCTTTTGATTTTCTACGTTAAGTAAAACTCAAATGTTGGTGATGTGATTTGTCTCTGAACTGCTACTGAAAGCCTAAACTGAATTTAGATATACTTTATAATTGTTAATTATTTTATTTTTCATAGGGGTGACTTACCTGCTGCCCTTGAAGCCACTATTGATTGTTATAAAAAGTATAAAATATTACCAAGGATACACGATGTCTTATGTAAATTGATAGAGAAAGGAGAGACTGATCTAATCCAGAAAGGTTTGTTACCTTCAAGAATTTTTTTTTTTTTTTTGCTTTTTGGAGACAGGGTCTCACTTTGTAGTTCAGGCTGGCCCCGAGCTCACTATGGTGCCCAGGCAAGCCGCCGCGAATTTACCAATCCTCCTGTCTCTGCCTCTTGGGATTACAAGCGTGAGCCACCACGTCTGGCATTGTGGTATGTGGTGTTGATTGTTGGTGGGCGTGTCTCCACGCCCAGCATTATATGTGGTTACCGGGGATCGAACTCAGGACCCTGTGCTTGCAAGGCAGGCGCCGGAACCACTGAGCTAACCCTCCGGCCCTACCTTCAAGAATTTTTATGTAGATTCTTTCCTTATTGCTTATATACTCTGAGTGTATTGTCAAAGAAGAGAAAATTTAACAGAAGGTAAGCATATCTCAAGGAACTCTGTTACACTTGTAATTGAATAGAAGTGTATCAGGTAGTTTTTCAATCCATGTCCTCAATATTTAATGTCTGTTCCTTTTGGGGAAATTAGCTTTCTCTTATTTTTGTATTCCACTTGATACTCTGCTGTTATGAAGATTTTAATGTCTTACCTTCACAAGTTTTGTTTGAAGTTAATCTTAATGTCATATATGTATGTTACTAGATAAGTAATGAGACAGAAAAGTCAGTTGATAAAGCTGCAATCTTTTGTTATTCTTAATGTTTAACTTTAAGATAAAGGTTTTTTTTAAACTATAACATTTCTAGTTTTTCTTCATATATATGTATGTGTATATATATACATACACACATATGTGTATATATATGTGTGTGTATGTATGTGTGTGTGGTTTTTTTTTTCCTCTTACTTAGCAATGGACTTTATAACCCAAGAACAAGGTGAAATGACAATGCTGTATGATATCTTCTTCGCCTTCCTACAAACAGGAAATTACAAAGAGGCCAAGAAGATCATTGAGGTATGATTTTAAGTATAATATTCTAATTGTACAGCTGTTTAGACTCTTAATTAGAATACATTTAAAAATTTTAACCTTTAATTAACACTTGTTCTGATTCATGTTAATAGAATTCAGTCCTAGTAATGGGGGGGAGGATTCCGGCAGCTTCTTTATTGTATATAATTGCAGTTCAGAAAAGGCAGTCTGGTTGTATATTGAATTTGTTTCCTCACTTTGTTAAATTCACTATTATATATCAAAATGATATTTGCATATTAAATCTTGGATTGTGGAACAATTAAATTAAACTGGCATTCCTGGGTGTAAAGTTGCTAATCCTCTTTGCCAAAGAATTCTTTGTTCTTAAAAGCAGTAGAATTTAATTTGCTGCAGAGCATGCTCAGATTTATTTGTAATGCTTGTCTACAAGTTAATCAGCCAAACAAGTGCTGCCTGCAACTGTTTGGCATTTAATTTAAATTTTCTTCTTATTTATTTTTTTACTATGGTAAGCAGCTTATGGGAAATGGTAGGTGACAAACCTGGCCTGTTTAGGATTAGTATATTTTATCTAGGCTTTGCTGAAATTTTCCGTACTGGAATTGATAAGGCAAAGGGCAACTATAAAATCTGTCCAAATTGTGATTAGTTTCACTCTTAAGTAATTCTTTGTCCACTAAGAAAATAGAACATTCCATAGAGGAAGGATACATTACTTTTAAAAAAATGGCTTATGTTGTTGAAACATTTATAAATACACAAGCAATTACATTTCTCTTAGATTATACTTTTACTCTGTGTTCTATTCCAAAAATGTCCATGGTAGGTAAGACACAGGGTGGTCTATGTACTCTTTGATTGTATATGGATGATTCCTTATTACAAAACTGAAAACACAGGCACAAAACCTGGAAGAGTATTACTGTTTCTCCTGATATTTTTCAAAGAAGAAAAGCTAGTATAGGAAAGGAAGACTATGTGATTAATTCACAATTTCTTTCTCTTTTAACTCAGTCTAGTCATTATTTCATAGGTGCTTCTATAGCTCAAGTTGTTCAGTCTGTGTTTTCTTTTTTTGTTTTTTTTTTTTTGAGACAGGGTCTTGCTTTGTAGTTCAGGCTGGCCCTGAGCTTACTGTATAGCCCAGGCAAGCCTCAAACTCGGTTATTCTCCTGCCTCTGCCTCCTAAGTGCCGGGATTACAGGTGTGAGCCACCACACCCAGCTCAATCTGTATTTCCTAAAACATAGTATAAATTCCTCCTTTGGGAGAACAAAGTGAATCTGAAAATGAGAGGAGCTATCTGCCTCTTGAGTCTGCTGCACTGTGTGCTCGTATCAGTACTGGCAGGTCCCTGAGCAGAGCAGAAGGAAGCTTGGGTTTTCACATACTAGTAGTGAGAGTGCTACAGAAGGAAAGTATGTCTTTCTGCTAATAAGCAGGATGTAACAGAAGAAGCCAAATGCATAAGAAACAGTAAGTTCTCTTTTTGCCATCTACTTGCTTATGTGATAGTGGATATGTTACTAAAACTTTCTAAGCTTCCTCATCTATAAAAATGAATATAATATTCCTCTTCAAGAAAGATTCTATTTCATGATGTATGTAAAGCAGCTTGCTTATTTCCTGAATTGTGGCTAAGTGATGAGTAACATGAGTTCTTATTACCCTAGAGGTAGGGATTGTGTTGTCTTCTTTTTTTCCCCAGTACCAGGAATCGAATACAGGACCTTGTACTTACAAGGCAGCTGCAATACCACTGAGTTAAATCCCCAGCCCTTGTGCTTCTTTAACTCACATAATTTTCATATGATGCTTAGTACAAAGTATATGGCTGTTACATGAATAAGCAAGGGAAGACATCCCCTTAATTACTTGAGAGCTTTGCCAATATGCGTCATTTAGGAATAACTGCTGACAACAGAATTTGCAGAGTAGATGTATATAAATTGTTAAAATGTTAAAGAACAGCTGTGCCATACTCAGTGATAGGACAGCAAGGTGTCTAATGTATGAGAAAATGGTAGAGGACATGCACTGCTATTCTGTGGTTAAGTATAGGTGAATTATAGTGGGAACTTGGTTTTCTTTGTCATTAAAATTCAAGACCTTGAGTTTTCTAAAGTTTGTTAAAAATATAAAAAGTAATACAAATTAAGGAACTTGGACTGTAGGGACATACGAAAGAATTCTGTAAGTACTGAGTCACATTTTTATTATTCTACATAAAAGCAGTAGGGTGTTACCTGTTTAAAGAGGGTCACCATAGTAGAATCTAAAGCTTCTTTATGTTTGAGGCACTGTGGGAAATAGATAAACCACTTGTAAAAATGTACACAGTGCCGGGCGTGGTGGCTCACGCCTGTCATCCCAGCACTCCAGAGGCAGAGACAGGAGGATTGCTGAATTTGAAGCTTGTGTGGGCTACATGGTGAGCTCAGGGCCAGCCTGAACTACAAAGCGAGCTCCTGTCTCAAAAAAAAAAAAAAAAGTGAAGAAAATACATGCAAGATTCATTATATAAATATGGCCCATTTTGTTTTAACTGTTTAAGAGAAAGGGTTTTTTATATATATATTGTTTCTATTTTTCTATTTTTAGTCTAATCAAAATTCCCATTTCTCAGATATCTATATGTGATTTTCACATTTGTTACTTAGTATCATTTCTCAGAAGTGGTTTAAATACCGTTAGCATTTTTAAGGCCCTGATAGATGAAAACAGAAGAGTTAGTTAGTATCTTTACAGATGTGATCTCCTTTGTGGTTCATTGTAGCAAAGATTACACTAACCCCCAGGCTTTTGAGTTTTAGGCTAACGTTCCTTTTGCTAGACAGAAGGGAAAGTAAGATGATATTTCTCTGTAAATGAACAAAATGACTTCATTCCTTTAGTTAATTATTATTATTACTATTTTTGGTGTCAGGAATCAAACTCAGGACTTTGTATGTACCAGGCAGGTACAACACCACAGAGCTGCATCCCCAGCCCTTCTTTAGTTAATTATATTTTTAATGTACTTTCAGTCACCTTCTAGGAATAACATGATGATGAAATAACATAGGCAGGGCTAGGGATTTAGCTCACATTGTACCCCACCTACCTTGCAAGCACCAGGGCCCAAGTTTGATCCTCGGTACTGCAATCAATCAATTCATTCAATCAATCAATAACTAACTAACTAACAAACATAGGCAGCCATGGTGATGCTGAGCTGTAGTCCCAGCAGGAGGATGAGGCAAGGAGATCTCAAGTTTGACCCTAGCCTGGACAATTTAGGGAGACCTTGTCTCAAGTAAAAAGGGTTTAATCTCCATTTCTGTCAAATAAGTAAATACTCTTTTTTGATAATTTATTTTGTTTCAAGACTGCACATTAAGTCCAAGGAGGAATGATAGATTCATGTACAAATGTGAAATGTAAAACAATTCTATCAGGTTTCTGTAAAGAAATACATCCTAGCTTTATTCTTAGAGGAGTTAAGTAAGCACTCACATGTGCCTGCCTTGGGGCAGACGCTGTGTGGCTCTTAGTTAAGTTAAATAAATGATCAAAATTCTTTTTTTTTTTGAGGCAGAGTCTCGCTTTGTAGTTCAGTTTGGCCCTGAGCTTACTATGTAGCCCAGGCAAGCCTCGAACTCAGCAATCCTCCTGCCTCTGCCTCTGCCTCTGCCTCTTGAGTGCTGAGATTATAGGCATGAGCCACCACATCTGGCGCTGTGGGGTGTAGTACTGGATATCAAACTCGGGACCTTGCACTTGCCAGCCAGACACCGGAACCACTGAACTAAATTCCTGGGTCCGTGAGTGAGATTCTTTACATTTAACTAGCATTTCTAAGTCTGAGTTCTTTCCCTGGAGCACAAACCGAGATTACCAGCCCAGCATTGTATCTGATGATAACCCTTACAACTTCTTAGGTTTTCGTGTGCATCTCCACATGAGCCTCACAAAACAACACTGAGAGCAATTGATTAAGGCAAAAACATTTACTTTCAGAATGTGGATTATGAGATTTAGTAGTTACTAGCAGCTATAGAATTCCGAGTCAGGTCCTGAGCTCCCATTTTCTTTTGATTTTTGTTGTTCATCCTTACCTCCACCTCCACCATCTCCTGACCCCTGAAGCATCTGAACTATCAAAATAATCTTTTCTCCAGCCTGGTGTTGTGGTACGCACCTATAATCCCAGCACTCAGGAGGTTGAGGCAGGAGAAATGGCCCAATATATAGGCCAGCCTGGGCTACATAGGTGAGACCTTGTCTCAAAAAAAGAAAAAAGAGAAAAAAAACTTTTTTGCCACAATTGGGTTTTCTTAACATTTCCCTTTTTCCTCTTATTACCTGCTGCTTCTCCCTTCCATCACACTGTAGCTTCAGTGAATTTGTTGTCTTCTCATTGATTGGGGAACTCCCTTTTAAGGCCAGAAGTATGTATTCTGATAATCTCCCAGTTGCCTAGGATTTTAGTCTTTGTTCTTTACCAGATCATATTCAGAGTTATACCCTCCTTAATAAGGCCAGGACAGGTCCTCTGTCCCTTTATACGCAGAGTGAATTTTACAGCTCGCTCTTTATCCCTTCAATTTGCAAATTTTCTTTTCTTTCGTTTTTTTTTTTTTTTTTTTTTTTTTGTGGACAGGGTCTCGCTTTGTAGTTCAGGCTGGCCCTGTGCTCACTATGTAGCCCAGGCAAGCCTGGAACTCAGCAATCCTCCTGTCTCTGGCTCCTGAGTGCTAGGATTACAGGCATGAGTCACCACACCCAGCATTGTGATACCAGGGATCAAACTCAGGACCTTGTATTTGTGAGGCAGACGCCAGAGCCACTGATGTAAATCCCCGGCCATCAACTTTCAAATTTTCATGCTGCATCAGTACTCATACAAGTTGATATCCCTTTTCCCATAAATTAGTTTAATGTTTTCTGCAGTACCCAGTTAAGTGGACTATATTTAGTTTGTGTTGCTTATTGACTTTCTTAGCCATATTTTCCTCATTAGTCATGATCTTTATGTCTGAGTCTGAAGAATTCAAAGGGAAGGACAATTGTGTGCTGTGATATGATTTCCCTCCCTTGCTCTCTATCTCGGCTGTGCAATAAAGAAATGCGTTGAGTCTTTGCCCACTCCTAGAAATCCTATGTACGTGATCTTCCATGTACATGATCTTCCCCCTCTTACTCTCACAAGAAGAGCTGAGGCTAGATTGGGTTTTATTGATACTATTACTATTTTCTACTTATAGTATCAAAGCAGGTGAAAGTCTCTAAATCAAATTTAAAGTGATCTTTCTTGAGGTAGGGTTTGAAATAACAATGAAAATAATTCATTTTTTCTTACACAATGAAATTAGAATAGTTATGATTATCCTTTATATTGATTTACTATTTTCCCTGTACAAGTGAAGTTGGTGCTTAAAAGTAACTGCAAAGCGCTGTGTTAAGGAGGAAGCACAACTCAGAAATAGATATACTAGTTTTTCCTATCATAGTACTTAATTCTTACTGTCCAAAATAAATTCTTTGTAGCAAAAAACAAAGAACTAGAGCTGTGTTGATTGTTTTAATTAACTGGTTTTTTATATATTTAATGTCCCAATTAGAATTCTCTTCTCTGTGTTATTACATTTTCTGTTTCTGCTTTCAACTTGCAATATTTAAAATTCAATAAGATGTTAAGAGATAAGCCAGAAATGTTGACTATTACAGCAGCCTAGGAGCTTTAGTTAATCTGACCTAGATGTTCTTTTGATGATTGAGACTTATATGTAGAAACAGTGCTCCATTCCAAAATGAAACATGGAAAGTCTGCTGTCTGAGTCAGCCACTGTGCCAGTGACAGGCAGATTAATCAGCCACAAACAAGAAGAGTTTGTCATGAAAGTTGTGTTGTTTAGATCTTTGACGTTTGGATTAGCAGTAATACTGAAACTTGTAAGTGAATATATCTCTTACATTTTGCCATATTTAAAAAGGATTAGTTGTTAGTTTTTCAAGGACATTTTGTATACATCGATAATGGTCTCATTTTCAGTGTAATGCATATGAAACAAACAGATATAAGGAAATATTTAAATTATGGCTGAATGTAGCTATTAATGGTACTTGAAAATATATTTTAATGGTTAATCTAGTCAGTGTTTATTTATTGTGTCCCAAAATGCTGATAGTTGCGTGTTAGAATGAGAATACTTATACAGTGTACACTGTACCACTTTTTTCTCTCATTGCTGCAAGATATTAGTTTCTGCTTCAGTTCCTAATTTTACATTATACAGTGTTATTTTTCAAAGTTAAAAATAGTGAAGATGCTGGCATGCACCTCATTAGTCCCAGCACATGGGAGGCTCAGATGGGAGGACTGCTAGAATCCAGGAGTTCATGGCTGGCCTGGGCAGTGTTGTGAGACCCTGCCTCAGTAATAACGATAATGGCACTCATAACTAAGAGGTCAGACTCGAGGGTTACCTGTTTTCATCAGCAGAGCTGAGTGGAGAAAGAAGGATAAGTAATTCCTCTGTATTGGAACAGCCAGTGGTTATAAGTATGCAATAGTCTTATAATGATGTGATTAAAATGTAGTATTTAGTGGTGAAACTCTTAGAGATGATGAAAATTTTGTAGTTGGAAGGATAAGTCCTTGGAATTATGTTGGAATGGCTTGTCTTTTTTTTCACTATCCAACTTTGTGAAATAAGCCACTTGACTAAAACCTTAGGTGAGTTCTAATTGAAGATGTAAAGTATATTGTAATTATTAAAGTAAGCTCACACTGTGAAAAATGTTTATTTAGCTGGTACTTTTTAAACATCAAATTTTAGCATTTCTGGTATTTTTAATCACAGTATATTTTACAAAACATTTTTTTCATGGAAAACCATTGGATTATTATTCAGCAATAATTATTCCATGTAACATACTAATAATTTTCATCTCCTGATTTTGTTAGAATCTGAAAGAAGTGTGTTGTTCGTGGGGAAGGGGCACACTTATGAGCAAGCAGGAACATGCACACACATATGCTTAATTTGGCATATTTTGAAGTTGATTTAGTTCCTTGCCTCTTTTTGAACTGAAAAATTTACTACAGATTTATGAAATGATCACTGACCTGCAAAGGAGCATTTTGAAATAACCTGAATCTTCTAGAACCAGGTTACATGTAGATTAAATTTTGAATTCTCTTCTAATCCTAATTAAAGGTCTTTGCTAGCAGTGGGATTAAATTATAGGGTCGTTTTGGTATACATGTTTGGCAGCAGATTCACTAAGATTAAAAATTCTGTCTTTGAGGAAAAATGAATGTTTAAATAACAAGCATTACCCTGTATGTTGTGTGATTATTTTATTTTTTAGACTCCAGGCATTAGAGCTCGACCTGCAAGACTTCAGTGGTTTTCTGATAGATGTGTTGCCAATAATCAGGTAATAATTTCTGATGTCCGAAGTACTTAAAACTGTTAGTAGCAAATATCATATGTGTCATGTGACCATTTGGAGATGTCATGAGATATATGGAGGCAGTGTTATCTTGGTTGGTCTGCCAGTAAGTGATAGCTGATTTCTCGTTCCTGTGATGCAGTTGAAACCAACAGTGTGAACCTGGACCCTGAAGATTCTAGCTCGGTTTATCCTCATTGACGTGTGCAGGCTGACTTCTTGTTTGGCAGTTCAGTCCGCATCAGTCTGGGTGACTGCAGGTGGTGCATAGATGCAGCGGGTTGTTCACTGTTCTGTCCTCCAGTGCAATAGCTGTTCGCGTCATGCCAGCGAAAAGCCACACGGAAAGGAGTGGAATGTTTGGGATGGGGAGTACTTTACTAATGAGAGATGTGTGTTACTCTTTTTTCTCCCCACCCTGTTTTCTGCCCCAGACATCTTTACATTTCTAAAAGGTACTTTTGCGGCATTTCCCAAAACCAGATAGTTATTCATGTTAATTTTTGACTCTAAAAAGTCCTTTATTGCTTTAACTAAAAACAATAATAATAAACTATTTTGTTTATTGTGGTAAAATATAGAAAGCACAAAATGATTATTTTAACCATTTTTAAATGCACAGTTCAGTGGCAGTGAGTATATTCATGTTGTGCTCAGCCCTTTAACTTCTTTAATTAACGTCCCTAATGGGTAAAGATATATGAAGGGTTATTCATTTGCTATTCGTTAACTATAAAATCTTCTATGTAATATAAATCTGTTAATCTTTATGTTTTAAGAGAGAAACTCTGGAAAAATTAGTGGAGTTGACACAAAAGCTGTTTGAATGTGATAGAGACCAGCTGTACTACAGTCTGCTAATGTTACACAGTAAGTGACACGGCTGTTCCTCCAGTTTTCCTTTACTCAGTCTGCTGAAGGCAGTGGTAGGAGAGGAATCCTGGCCTTTCAAGATGCTCCAGGGATTGTCAGAGGTGGAGTGTTCAGGAGGGGCTGGAGTGTAGACTAGACGGAACTTCATCTCAGAGGGTTGTATTATATCCCCAGGCACTGTCGTCTTTGTACTTCCTGGAGTTCTTACCACAGTCATGTGGAAGTCAGAAAGTCCTCTGCTCAGTGTTTCTCCTTTTTCTGAGGACTCGGCTGCAGTGATTGTTGGTACTCCCCTCCTCTTCAGAAAGCACCTCAGCTGCCATTTTCTGTTGCTCAGCCGGAAGTTGCTGACGTTCCTTTGTAAATAGTTCCTCTGAGGGAGCTCACCCCTTCCTCAGCATCACCACTGTCTGCCTACAAGCCCACGGACTCTGCTGTAGTGACAGTGTCCTCATCCTCAGGGTCATCTGAAGGCCCAGGCTCCTCTAAATGCTCAGCCTTCAAAGTCTGTGCTGCAGATCTCATTGTCCTTAGAGATGCTTGCCCAGGATTTCTTGTTTAACCCCCATAGGAAAGGATATTGTAATCTTTCCAGAACTGTATCTGTGACCATCTGGAAGTACAAGCGGCCAGCATTTGGGCCGTAACTCAAGACTTTGGTCATAAATTAAAACTAAAATTCCGATCATTGGGTCACCCCACTTTTACATCCCCTTCTGTCCCTCTTAGACAGAAGCTGTCTTTCTCAATAAACTTTTCCTGCTCTTAAAAAATAAGTGTAGGGCCGGAGGGTTAGCTCAGTGGTTCCGGCGCCTGCCTCGCAAGCGCAAGGTCCTGAGTTTGATCCCCGGTAACCACATATAATGCTGGGCGTGGAGACACGCCCACCAACAATCAACACCACATACCACAATGCCGGACATGGCGGCTCACGCCTGTAATCCCAGCACTCGGGAGGCAGAGACAGGAGGATTGCTGAGTTCACGGCGGCTTGCCTGGGCGCCATAGTGAGCTCAGGGCCAGCCTGAACTACAAAGCAAGACCCTGTCTCAAAAAGCAAAAAAAAAAAAAAAAAAAAGTGTAAATTTAAAAATGCCAGTCATAACCCAAGTTGTTCGTATGTCAGGCTGGTCATAACTTGATGGACCCACCGTGTATTTTTGCAGAAAGATGCATATCTCTGTACAAAATCATTGCTAAATACTTCCTTCAGTATGACTGTCATATTTATTCTGTTATATATCACGTTTTTCTCTATTTAAGCACCTATAAGTGATTAATATTCTGAATGTAGTATACTAGATTTTACTCAATCTTCTGTTGCTAAACTTCTGACGGAATAGATTTTAATTTCATATATTGCAAAACAGCTCCCCTTTATTTACCTTTGTACCTATGTCTTTGTTTAATCCCTTGTTTCCCTATGGTCGAATCTTAGTTTCTGATGCTCTTGACTTCTGCTATCAAATAGTACTCTAATACATTTATACAAGTATACTTATTTGGAGTTTACAGTCACTTTTAGGATGTTTGGATAAAGAGGAATACCACTTAGAATGGTCAATGGTATTTCATACATATTTGACCTAGAGTTATTTTTCTCTTGTGGCAGATTTTAACTCACCAAATGTAGACAGCAGTGAATAAATCGACTTGTCTTTTTAAACTTGTGTTATTTATATCATGACGATCTAAGTAAAATAAGACTTTAAAGTTTTTATCTCAATTTTTTTTTTTTTTTGAGACAGAGTGTCACTTTTGTAGTTCAGGATGGCCCTGAGCTCACTATGTAACCCAGGCAAGCCTTGAACCCACAGCAATCCTACTGGCTCTGCCTCTCAAGTGTTGGATTACAGGCATGAGCCACCACGCCTGGCACTGTGGTGTGTGGTACTGATTGCTGGTGGGTGTGAATCACCAGGCCTGGTATTGTTGTATGTGGTTACCAGGGATCTTGCACTTGCTAGGGAGGTACTCGAACCACTGAGTAAATCTCCAGCCCATTTATTTCAATTTTTTATTGTAATGTACTTCATAGTGTGATTCTTAAAACTTTAGCTTGGGTGATCAAATTTTCACACAGTGCTAAAGTTGGTACTGAATGTATAGAATTGACAGTTTTATTTTTTAGATAGTTAGATACTAAATAGTAGATAAAATCTGGATTTGCATGCTCATTTACTCTTTCCATTTTTTATTCCATTTGAAGGACTATTTCATGCTTGAAATGTAATTATATGCAAATTTAAAACCAATGCCCAATTTTTCTATTAAAATATTTAAGCATTTAATGTCCTGGTAGAAGACTATATGAACCTTCATGTAGAAGAAAAGTATGTATGAAAAGTTTGTACCCTTATCCATAGTAACCATTGCAGTAGGCAGTACAGGTACAAGGGTAGAAAGAGCAGAGAGAATAGGGCATGAGTACAACCATGAGATTGTATGAGCGACAGCAGAAGTCCAAGGAAGGCTGAGGGTACCCAACCACACAAGGATCTTTTTCCTATTAGGATGAACTTTTTTTTTTTTTTTTTTGAGACAGGGTCTTGCTTTTGTAGTTCAGGCTGGCCCTCAGCTCACTATGTAGCCCAGGCAAGCCTTGAATTCAGCTATCCTCTTGCCTCTGCCTCCCCAGTGCTGGGATTACAGGGGTGAACCACCACGCCCGGCACTGTGGTATGTGGTATTGATGGCTGGTGGGCGTGAGTCACCACGCCCAGCATTGTATGTGGTTACCGGGGATCAAACTCAGGACCTTGCACTTGCGAAGCAGGTGCTGGAACCACTGGGCTAAATCTCCTAGGAGACCTTTTAATGCTATTTGTAAGGAGTGAGACCAAGAAAAGAGATTCCTTCAGCTTCGCCCTAAATTTCCTTTAGGGGTAAATAGTCTCTGAGGGTTAAAAGCATTTTCTTTACCTTAATCTAATCTACTGGATACACAGCTTCACTTTTTTTCTTTCATTCTTTTATCCTTCCTTCCTTCCTTCCTTCCTGTCTGTCCGTCTGTCTGTCTTTCTGTCCCAGGGATCAAACTCGGGCCCTTGCACTTCCAAGATAGACACGGCACTATTTGAGCTAAATCCCTGGCCCTTCAGTTGCTTTCTTGCTCAGTGTTTGAGCCGGTAGTCTTGTGGAGTGGAACGGCATCTGTGTATCCATGTAGGAGGCCAGAAGACAGTGAAATCCTTCTAGGAAAGTGTGCTTCTAACCCTGTCTATACACTTCCACCTTGGATAATAGCCCTGCTCATTTTCCTTTCTGAAGAAACAGCAGCTAACCACTTTTGTAGTTATTTCTCCATTTTGCCTTTTGGGTGCTTTAAATATTGTTACATGAACAAAGTTCATTGTGGGGGTTAGGATTGTTTGGTTCTTTTGAGACAGGGTCTTGTTTTGTAGGTCAGCTTGGCCTCAAACTCATGATAATCCTCCCGCCTCATTCTCTCAAGTGCTGGGATTACAGATGCTCACCACCACATCTGGCTTTGGACAGTGTTCATTTGTTTGTTTGTTTTTTCTTTTGTACTGGGGATTGAATTTGGGACCTTTCACTTGCAAGGCAGGTGCTGGAACCACTGAGCCAAGTCCTCAGTGAATAAAATCCATTTGAAATGCTACATATAGTTAGGAATAATGTATGAAATGTAGTTTTGCTATACTTAACCTATAATTAGGAATTTTTTGCTGAGCATAATGGCATATGCCTGTAATCCCAGGACTTGGGGGGCTGAAGTAGGAAGATTGCTGTGAATTCAAGGCCATCATGAGCTACATAGTCATAGTAAGTTCCAGGCCACCCTGGACCTTGCACTTGCAAGGCAGACATGGTGCCACTCAGATAAATCCCTGGCTCTATATACTTGCTTTTTTTTTTTTTTTTTGCTTTTTGAGACAGGGTCTCGCTTTGTAGTTCAGGCTGGCTCTGAGCTCACTATGGTGCCCAGGCAAGCCGCTGCGAACTCAGCAATCCTCCTGTCTCTGCCTCCCGAGTGCTGGGATTACAGGCGTGAGCCACCACGTCCAGCATTGTGGTATGTGGTGTTGATTGGTGGTGGGCGTGAGTCTCCACGCCCAGCATTATATGTGGTTACCGGGGATCGAACTCAGGACCCTGCGCTTGCGAGGCAGGCGCCGGAACCACTGAGCCAACCCTCCGGCCCTCTATATACTTGCTTTTAAAGAAAATTTATTCATTTGAATACTTTAAGTCCTTTTGGACTCCCAGGTATATACTAGACAATGAGTATATATGTGGTATCCTTATACATACAAAAGGGCATAATTGAATTGTTACCTGATTTTGATCTTGACAGTGGGCATTTTCTGCATTACTTACTTTAAAAAGATAGACCTTATCAACGTAATTTTCAGTCTTTATAGTGTGGATGAATTTTTTTTTTTTTTTTTGAGACAGGGTCTCGCTTTGTACTTCAGGCTGGCCCTGAGCTCACTATGTAGTTCAGGCAAGCCTCGAACTCAGCAATCCTCTTGTCTCTGCCTCCCGAGTGCTGGGATTGCAGGCGTGAGCCACCACGCCCGGCACTGTGGATGAATTTTTACTGTTACTGTTTTTTAATAGGTGTGGTATTTCTAAAGATTATAATTCAGAAGATACCAAAAAGTATACAGAATAGTCTCTTCCTCACCTTTGGGCCACATTCACATTTGGTTTGTCCTCCTGAAGGCAGTATTTGGAGTAATGGTTCCTTCAACATCAAATAAGGAAAAGTTCTACATTTTCAGGAATTCTGATTAACTTCATTAATTTCTGTTTAATCAAATTTTATAGGAAAAAATGGTGACTGGCAAAGAGCTGATGCTGTCTGGAATAAAATGCAGGAAGAAAATATTATTCCTCGTGAGAAGACATTAAGATTGTTAGCAGAAATTCTTAAAGAGAATAATCAAGAAGTTCCTTTTGATGTTCCTGAGGTAATTTATTTTTGGCATGAGTAGAATAGTTTTTGTTTTTGGTGTATCTTTAGGTCCTAGACTAACCCTTGTTTATACTGGAAGAGATCACTGAATTATCAAGTTTTGTTTAACTGAATAATTTTGTTTTACAGTTGTGGTATGAAAATGACAAATATACCCCAAATTCGTCACCCCTGCCTATAGACCCTCTTACTGAGAAAGAACTGTTGAATGCCTGCAAGCAGCAGAAGAACAGAGGTAAACCTACTCACTACTCTTGTTTAGAACAACAACATGGAGTTTTGGCCCAGCAAGCCGTAGGTGCTCTAGGATGGGTGAAACATAAATTTCATACACATATATCTTTTAATTAAAAAGGTACTAGAATAGCACAACTTGCAAAATTTAGATATTAAGTGATGAGTAATAGTACAGTTCTACTCGTTCTTTTTTTAGCAATGATAATGGTCTTATGATTTGTAGGATAGCACTTTAAATATCGAAACCTGTATGAATTTAATGATTTTTTTTTTTTTGCAGTACCAGGGATAGAACTCAGGTCCTTATGGTTCCAAGATAGGTGCAGTACCACTTGAGTTAAATCCCTGGCCTAATGTGAAATATCAGTATGGAAAAACGTCAACATTTCTGTAGATTTTTAAATTCTTAAGCTCTGAAAAACAAAGGAAGCAGTGCTTCAAGGTGGCTCATGCCTGTAATCCCAGTGCTCTGTGCAGCTGAGACAGGAAGACAGCAAGCTTGAACCCAACCTGGGCAACTAGTGACTGATGGAGATTTCTTTCTTTCTTTTTTTTTTTTGTGTGTGTGTGGTACCTGGGATCAAACTTGGGCTGTTGTGCATCCAAGGTTGGCGCAATACCACTTGAGCTAAAGCCCTGGCCCCTAAAGAAATACAAATGAGGGGCCGGAGATTTAGTTCAGTGGTTCCAGCATCTGCCTTGTAAGCGCAAGGTCCTGGGTAGTATGATCCCCAGTAACCACATGCAATAATGCTGGGTGTGGTGGCTCATGCCCACCAGCAATCAGTACTACATACCACAGTGCCAGGCAAGGTGGCTCACGTCTGTAATCCCAGCACTCAGGAGGCAGAAGCAGGAGGATTGCTGAGTTTGAGGCTTACCTGGGCTCCATAGTGAGTTCAGGGCCAGCCTGAACTACAAAGTGAGACCCTGTCTCAAGAAAAAAAAAAGAAAGAAAGAAATACAAACAAGGCTGAGGATGTAGCTCAGTGTGAAGACCCCAGGTCCAGTTCTCTGGACAAATTTAATAGTTACAGTTATTACGTTATAAGGAAAGTAAGGGTCATAGCACTACTTGTGTATGTTCTTCTGTATATTTGAATTTTTCTTTTTTTTTGTTTTTTTTTTTTTTTTGAGACAGGGTCTCGCTTTGTAGTTCAGGCTGGCCCTGAGCTCACTATGGAGCCCAGGCAAGCCTGGAACTCAGCAATCCTCCTGCCTCTGCCTCCCGAGTGCTGGGATGATAGGCATGAGCCACCACGCCCGACACTGTTGAATTTTTCTTAATAAAACCTATTCATATGAGGTTTGTAAAAATCAAGATCATATTTCACATGTCCCTTAATAATGGAGGTATTTTCCAAGAAATGTGTCATTGTTTGATTTTGTCACCATCCAAACATCCTGAGTACCCTTACACAAAAAAGGTTAATGAGGCTGGCAGCATTATCTGAAATGTCACATGGCATGCAACTATACCTTGATGATAACATGATCACAGTTTTGAAGGTTAAATATTGTAACTTTTATTTGGATAAGAAAAAATGACTTTATAGTCATTTAGTGTTTGTGTTAAATTTTTTTCCTCCTTTTATTCCTCTCAGCAAACTTTCCTGAGGATAGCTCTACATTTATTATGACTAGTTTAAAATTTAACTATTAAGGAAATAACTGCAACCGGGTTATTTTATTCTAATATTGACAGCATCTATTCAGTAAGGGCTGTGTTCAGTAGGAAGGAATCAAAGTAGAAGTGTATAGAATTACATAATTTCCTGACAACTGGAAATTTAACTAAAACTGATGTAAAATGCATGAAATAAGTACAAGCTAAATCCTTACACTCTCTCATTTACCCAGAGTGTAACTTAAAATTTTACTGAGTCATTTTCCTGTGCTGCATTTGCAGTCTATCTGTGAGTCTTTCACCATATATCTGTTAAAGCTAAATATAAATTAAATATCTTTGGGGGCTGAGAATTTAGCTCACGTGGTACCACACCAACCTTGGGCGCATAGAGGCCTGAGTTTGATCCCTAGTACTGCAAATTAAAAAAAGAGAAAATAAAATAATTAAATGTCTTTGTCCATACTGTGTAAATACTCTGATGAAATTCTTAATTAGCTAAAAATGAATATAAGGTCGAAATATAATAAGAGATTCTAAAACTCCTTATTGCTTTTTCTTTTTTTTTTTTTTTTGAGGCAGGGTCTCATTTTGTAGTTCATGCTGGCCCTGAGCTCACTGTGTAGCCCAGGCAAGCCTGGAACTCAGCAATCCTCCTGCTTTTGCCTCCTGAGTTCTGAGCTTATAGGAGTGAGCCACTATGCCCAAATCCTTATTGCTTTTTTAAAGATTGTTTTTTAGTGAAACCATGTAAATTATTTTGGTTTTATTTTGTTAATACAGAGTTTTTAGTTTTTGTATACCTTAGGATTCTTTGTATGTCTGAGGATACTTGGCATGATATAAATGCTTTGAAAATTGAATGCTTGTATTAATATTTTTCTGATAGTTGTTAAAGGTATATTGTGATTATTGCACCAGAAACCTGTGGTAAATAAGTTTGGTACATTACAGTAGTGAAATGTAGAAAAATCACAGATAAGGAGGAATTCTGTTAGAATATTTATGACTTCATCAGCTACCAAGTCTACTCAGTTCATTTTATTTTCTACCTTTTCCCAGTGCCTTTGAACGTGGTTATTTACAAAGTATGTGTATAAAATGGAGAATAATTAACAGTCACATCAATTTAATATGAATGTCACAATATTGGAAACAGCTAGCTAATAAGAGTTTCTGGATTTATTTTGTTAATTTTAATTATTCAAATAGTACATATTAAATATCCTCATTCAACAACTAATCAACCCTTACATGTGGTTTTTAGAATGTAGGCATTAGCTCTTTTTTTTTTTTTTTTTTTAGTTAGGCTCTTGCTAAGTTATTTAGATTGGCCTTGAATTCACTGTGAAGCCCAAGCTGGCCCCAAACTCAAGGTGATCCTCTGCTTCAACCTCCTGAGGACTGGGACTATAGGCATGAACCACTTCACGTGGCTACATTAAATCTTTTCAACAGCCTTTAAAAAGTAAACATGTAAATTGAGTGCAGTGGTGCATGACCACAATTCCAGCAACTTGGGAGGCTGAGATGGGAAAATTGCAAGTTTGCTAACATAGGCAGGGGGAGGGTTATACATTGTACTGAATTATAGAGTATGTTGCAGTCATGTATTGTGACTTAAAATAGCTATAGCAAAGCTATGCTGTGACTTTTTTTGTGGGGGGGGGGGAGACAGGGTCTAGCTTTGTAGTTCAGGGCTGACCAGCATTGTGGTATGTGGTTACTGAGAATCGAATTTAGAACTTGTACTTGCCAGGCAGGTGCCAGAATCCAGAGCTAAATCTCCGGTCCACTGTGACTTTGTTCTTAAGTTTGTGATGGATTCATACTGGCACTAAAATAAGAATTGTCTTGTTTATTTGTGTGTTTTTATACTTCTTTTTGCCAATACCCTGGAACATACAGGTGTTTACAAACAAAGACCTAGTGCAAGGCACTTGGTAATTTAATTCTGACAAAGATTATTCTTTGGAAAGCTCAATATTTGATTACTTGTACCCCAGTTACTGTTCACTGCCCCAAACTGTTCTCTTTTGTTGGGATGCAGATATAGTTATTGTCATATCTTTTTTTTCTCTCAGTTTGACTGGAAGAGGAAAATAAATTTTTGACATTGGCACTTCATCTATTTGAGGGGATAATACAAACTCGCATGACCCATCCAAGCATAACAACTTCTGCCTGTTTAGAAACTTCTCTGCAGTATAGAGTGTTCTGAACATTAATGTCATGTCCATTCCTAATGACAAGTCGTTAACACGTTGAGTCGTGTTCTGTCTGTTACGTGTTTATATACACAGGAGAGTGGATTGTAGTTTCAAGTGGCTGTTTATAGCCAAGCAATTTTATTTCAGAAAAGTAAGTGACTGAAAAGTGTAGTTACTTCTCTTTTGGTAACATCTTTTCATTCACTGACAGTTATTGTGCACAAGTGAAATAAAACTGTTAATCAGTCAAACAAATGTTGCCTAGTTTACTTGTTAGGTATCTGTATATTTGAAAATTGTATGTTTTTGTATAAGTCCTGTCGTAGCCAAATAATTTGATCTCCTAATTTTAGAATTACAGGTTATATTCACTTTATATGCTATTGTGTTGTAATGTTAACCACTGTAACCACCCACTTATAGATTAAAGATTGCTTTAAAATGAATCTTGCGCTCCCCTCAGTCTAGATTATACCTCTGGTTTATTTGAACTTTAACACATTTTGCTATTTATTTTGAAACGCGCATCTTTTGATAAATTTAGAAGAGCTGTTTCTCATTTTTTATTGGCACAAACATAATTTATTGACTTAAGAATGGTAGTATGGAAAATAATTTTAAAAGAAAATTCTTTTGGGTACTGTCCATTTTGATTAAATAGTAGTTTCCAAAACTAGTTTTATGAATTGACGTTAACTGCTTGCTCAGTCAGTGTATGTCTGTGGAGCAGTAGTGATGAGTGGGTATCTCCAAAAAAATAGTGTATGAATTTAAGGATTTCGTGGGGATTTCTCTCCTTTTTGTCATTTCAGAGTAATACCTCATCATTTTTTGTTTTACCGTAGATGCATATAGTATTTTCGTGAGAGCACAAAAACAAAACATTATGTTCAGCAGTGACACTTACGGAACTCTTATACAATTACTGTTGTCAAAGAACGATTTCACAGAAGCAATGGAAGTGAAGGATGTGTAAGTATTGGCCCTCTTTTACCTTCTGCTTTAGATATTGGCTACCATTAGAATTTTTAAAGATGTGTTGTTGTAGTGAATATGGTTAGCCTCCACTACCCTTACAAACCATGTTCAAGGTTAACTCATTTGTGAGTTACTTTTTTTTTTTTTTTTTTTTTTTTTTGCTTTTGAGACAGGCTCTCTCTTTGTAGTTCAGGCTGGCCCTGAGCTCACTATGTAGCCCAGGCAAGTCTCGAACTCACCAATCCTCCTGCCTCTGCCTCCCGAGTGCTGGGATGACAGGCGTGAGCCACCATGTGGGGCACTGTGGTATGTGGTATTGATTGCTGGTGGGCGTGAGTGACCATGCCCAGCATTGTATGTAGTTACCGGGGATCAAACTCAGGACCTTGCGCTTGGCGAGGCAGGCGCTGGAACCACTGAGCTAAATCTCTGGCCCTTGTAAGTTACTTTTTGACCTAAAATAATTTAGCCATCAGTAGCCTTATAGGATCATATACATTTTATTAAAACTCATTTTAGATATTCATGTACAGCAAAGCAAACATTTCATTATATTCTGTGTCTTGTTTGGCCTCAGCTCCGGGTATCTTTTGTGGTGGGAGCAGTCTGATATAAAGATGATGCCAAAGGCTTTATACTTAGATGGGGGTTTGAATCTTTTTTTTTTGCTTTTTGAGACAGGGTCTCGCGTTGTAGTTCAGGCTGGCTCTGAGCTCACTATGGTGCCCAGGCAAGCCGCCGCGAACTCAGCAATTCTCCCGTCTCTGCCTCCTGAGTGCTGGGATTACAGGCGTGAGCCACCGCATCTGGCATTGTGGTACACGGTGTTGATTGTTGGTGGGCGTGAGTCTCCATGCCCAGCATTATATGTGGTTACCGGGATCGAACTCAGGCCCTTGTGCTTGCGAGGCAGGCGCCGGAACCACTGAGCTAACCCTCTGGCCCCCGGGGGTTTGAATCTTAGAGCACAATGACTTTGGGAAAGCTACCTACTTCCACTGAACCTCAATTTTTCTTCCTTAGGATGAGTGCATAGTTTTATTTATACTAAAAATTTCTTCAAGATAATTGAGAATGAGGAAGAGAAGACAGGTACTCAGCAAACTTTTTGTGCCTTTATTCTTTCTCCCTTTGTGTTTTTTGATTCAGGGTTTTCTGGATTTTTTAAAAATCTGTTTAGGTGGTAATGGTAGCAGTGGTTTTTGTGTATGGGGTTAATCCCCTAGATCAGTGGTGGCAAACCTATGGCACTTGTGTTTTTGTTTTTTTAAGGCAAAAGGTGTTTATATGTCAGTAGGTTTAATTGCTGTGTATGTGCTTTGCAATCAAGTAAGTGGATTTGGGGTTGCTATTTGGGCACTGTTGTCTAAAAGGTTCCCCGTGACTGTCTTATGTTAAAATACTTTACTAAGGAAAACAGGAGTAAAGGTTCCTTATTGCTAGTCTGTTACCTAGCTCTGTCATCTTATCTGTTGAGTGATTAACTAAGACTGGCCAAAAAGAAGAAGCTAAGCCGGGTGTGGTGGCTCATGCCTGTAATCCCAGCACTAGGGAGGCAGAGGCAGGAGGATTGCTGAGTTCGAGGCTTGCCTGGGTTACATAGTGAGCTCAGGGCCAGCCTGAACTACAAAGCGATACCCTGTCTCAAAAAAAAAAGAAGAAGAAGCTAAGATCACCTGCTTTGGAACATAGATGAGTCCTGTTGACGATTAATAGCTTTATTTCTGATGGAAAAGTTCTAATTTTCCCTTACATGCTGGAATTTCAAAATCTCTTCTCTGAGCCAGCTTTTGGCCTGAAAATGTTTGTCATGGCACTTACGGAATATTAGAACCCCAAATAGAAATAGGATTTCTCTCCGGTCTCTAGAAAGTTCCATGTCTTGGGCTGTACCCAGAGTTGGAGTTCCAGCATGCACTAGCTGGTTTGTCATATAGACTGTGTTCATCTAAGTAGACGTGGTCTTCTATCATTTGAGACAGGCACACTAGACTGTTTGACCATTTAATGTAGTAAGTACCTCATTTGTGTCCTTACTCACTTGCTCATTAAATTACAAGTCTCTAAAGAATGCAGCCAGGGACTTGGAAACTTTTGCACTGAACAGTGTCCTGTGTGTAACCCCTAAGGTGTGGGACTATCTTCTAAGATTACTTTTCACACAAAGTTGCTGTGAAACCATCCCATAATAACCAAAGGTGTTTTGAAGCAGTGGTGATTCGGGAAGAAAGTGAAGCAGACTATAAACAGGAATGCTTTTTGTTGACAATTAGGTATGATTGAACCTCAGTCAGTGTTCAGGTTTGATCGCAGTGTTGGCAACTATGCAATAAAGTAAGTAGGTTTCAGGTTGCAGTTTTGGCGCTTGTCTCTAAGAGGTTTACATGTTTCCCAATGAATGTTGACTTCAGATACATAGTTATATAGGATGATAAGCAAAGAAGGAAAACCTTAAAAATTTTTAATCGTGAGAAAGGTGACAAAGACCCGAAATGCTTTTCTTTTTGGTGGTGGTGGTGGGGGTAATACCAGGGATTGAACTCAGGACATTGCACAGCTCAGCAGATACAGTACTGCTGAGCTGTGTTCCCAGCCTGAAATAGTTTTCAAAAGTACAGATTGAATTCCTTTATTTTGACCAAGCTTATTCTGGGAGTATCCTCACTCTGAAAGCATGAGAAGATTCTCTATAGCTCACCACAAAGATTCTGATGAGCTGATCTCAGGGGTGCCCAGGAATGTGCCTTTTACTAAGCACCCCAGGTGATGGAGGAATTGTGTATCAAACATTTTGATGATGCTCCTTTTGTACAGGTGTGCTCCCTCACCATGTCACAGGTAAGTGTATTACAGAACATACCCAGCAAGCAGAAAATGTTCATACAGTAAGATTCCAAAGCGAGGGTTTGTTCCTTGCCTCCTGGAGTGTTTAAGCAGAAGCAGTGTGTGTGTAGCCATCACTGAAGGCGACTGGGCTAATGTGGTTTCCAGACCACAGTTTCAGCCTGTTCAGTTCATCATGGAATCAGTTGAGTGAGATAGAATCAGCATTTTAAAAAAGTGAAATAGGCTAGAAAATAGCAGAGCACCTGGTGTTCCTAGTGAAATGTTGATTTCAGTTATATAGATATATAGGATGTAGATAAAACAATGTTTACTTGTGTAGACAGACTGCTCAGGGTTTTGATCTAATTTGAAGGGTACTGGTCTAGCCTTTGTAATTCCCCTCATATCCACAACCTATAAAGTCCAAGTTTAATCTTCCTTCCCTCCTTTAGATTTTCCTGAGGCTTTTTTGAGGTATGATTAACATAAAAAGATGAACATGTTTAATGTGTGCCTCTCAATGAGCTGGGGATAAATATATATCCATGAAACCACCACCACTAGCAAGGCCACAGATATAACCTTGACCTCCCAAGGTTTGCCCTTCCCTCCACCTTCTCTGTAATTACTATTTGTGTGTGTGTGTGTGTGTGTGTGTGTGTGTAGGTGCATGCATGTGTCCTTATAAGAACATGTTTGTCTTAGCAATTTTAAGTATATGATAAGGTGTTGTTAGCTATAAACACTATGCTGTGGTCGAGCTCCAGAACATAAGCTGGCATAAAACTTTGCAGCCTTTAATCATCTCCCCTTTCCCTCTATGCAACCCTGACAACCGTTGTTCTGCTGTCTGCTTCTGAGCTCTACTGTGTGGATTCCACATGTAACTGAGACGGATGTGTGGTTGAGAATACTTCTGATTTTAGCTGTGCGATCCCACCAGGTTTATAGTATAGCTGCCTTCCCCATGTAGCTGTATGAGATCCAGTGCCTCATATCAGCCTGCCAATTGGATGCATCCTTTTTCTTGAGCCAATAAAATGTTGTGTCTGTCTATGTAGAATTGTAACTAAGATTAAGTCTGTGTGGAGTAAGTTTTAAAATAACTTCTTGGACTGGGAATTCAGAAGTAGAGGTTCAGGTGCCATTTATCCTGCTCAGCTAATTGTGTTCCTACAGGTATGTCATGTATCTTTCAAGATTCATTTCCTAGTTCATGACCAGTACTAGATAAGGTAGTCTCTTTCCCTTCCAGCTCTGTATCAGTGATCAGAGTTTAAAAAAAAAAATTAGCCAAATCACTGTATGAGCTACTGTACATCACAAGCAGAAGCAGCCTGTAGTATTACTTTGGGTCCTTAGGCAATCCATGAATAGCAGTCTACTGTTACAGTTATGTGTGTAATGCTGCTTGATCAATCTCAAGCGCAGTAGTTTTCCTATAAACTAAAAAAATGCCATTTTTTTGTTTTTGCTGTCTCTAACGTACAACAGATACTTAACTTCTAATGAGACTTTATTTCACAGACAAGATCATTGCCTTTCCCCAACAAATAGTGAAACCTCAAAAGTAACAGTAACAGCTGCCTTGAAGTTTTTTAAACCAATTTTTTTTATCTCCATTTTTTTTCAAGTTCAAAGTAAAAATTTACTGACAGTGAATTGTTTCAAGGAAAGGAAACTGCTTAAAGAGCAGTAAGGGAAGTGAATTTTACTATAGATAAATGTTGCTGTTGGAGAAGTTGAGAAGCATATCGCAGCCCTGCTTCATCTTTTGAGAGTGGTGCATCATTTTCTCTTATTAGCTGCCTATTTTATCCTGTCTAGAAACGTTTTCCAAAGTGATACAAATTATGAGCTCTGACAATGGCCCATGCACTTGTTATATAAACACAATCTATAGTCTGTTCATTACTCTGTAATGCCTAATGTCATCTATAGTACTGGTTTTACTGGTTATGATAAGTTTTTGCTGTTGATTATAAATTGAAGGACTGATATTCTCCCACCCTATAATTCTTTTCCTTTGACTGTGGTTTATCTTTAAAAAAAAGTTTAGAATTGTGCACCATCCAATCCAGTGGTGACTAACCAGGTATGACTGTTTAATTACTTACAATGAAATATAATTAAATGAGTTATTCTGTTCCTCTGTCACAGTTGCCATATAGCTGTATGTTCCTAGTGACCAACGTAGTAGGCAGCTCACATGAAGGCTATACCCATCACTACAGAAAGTTTGGTTTGATAGCACTGGGAAAAATGAGTTGAATAAGTTTATTTTACTGTATAGTGTGAATGATTCCAATGCAAAGGTCTCTGTCAATAATTTGTAGTTTTTCTCTTCTGCCCAGTTTGGATTATATTTTGTGATTGGTCTGTTTCCATATTTATAAAATAGGAAAGTTTTTTTCATATTGATATGTATCTGCTTTCATATTTGTAATGATAGGTAGTTTTTGATATAGAGATTGTTGATAAAATAAAAGTGTTAGGTTTGGAGTTTTGAAAGATTTCTAGTTCATACTTTGTAGTTAAAAGAAATTTTGTTATCCTGTTTTAGAATTGTAGGTAACATTAAGTAAATGTGACATAAAACATAACAGTAATATTGGTATGAAAAGTGAGCTTTTAATAGTGCCTAATTTAATCATGCTAGAAAGAAAGCCCTTTTGTGCACTTTATAGTCTCATACACGAGTTGTTGATTTATAAGCTCTGACAGATGGGACACAGGGAAGAAGTCCAGCTGAGCAATGGGTACTCTGGCGGGGTTAAGAGGATTGCTTGGGGGGGGGGGGTAAGGAAATCTTGCGTCCAGAGAGTACAGGGCGAACCGCAGCAGCTGAGGGACCAAGAGGTCGGGTGTATTGTGGCGTCTTTGGAGGATTTACCTAGGATTAATGAGAGTGACTTAGCAGTGACCCTGCTTCCCTGGCAATCTGCTCACTGTGTAGGACCGTGTTGGCAGCAAAGTCATCAGTGAACTTGATAAGGCAAATAACAGCAATTGCTTTTGCTCCTTGTGACCTTCGGAGGTCTCCTAATCAGGAGATGAACCCTCAGTGTGTTAGGGATGCTGAAATTTCATCTCAAGAGTTGTGCAAACAGAAATAATATCTGGTTGTTAGATTTTGGATTGTTTATTTTGTTTCTTAGTCCTATAGATTCTAGTGAAAGTAAAGCAATTTTTTACTCTTTAGTTTTAAAAAGTTAGGAGTTTTGCTTCAGATTTAAGGCTGGGACAAGATTGTTGTGTGAAGATTTTTAATTTTAATGTGATGACAGTTTTAGTTCTGCCAGTTTTAGTTCTTTTACTGTGGCCAGTATGTTTAAAAGCTTTAAAAACTGAACGTATCTGGATGACAGAAATTTGAAAATTAATCAACCAAATGATATGGTATTGGTTAGTAATATGCTTTAGTTTATATTTAAAATATACAGTGCTGAAAATAAATGCTCATTTTTGTTGCTGGAAGAATAGTTTTACATTTTATAATTATGGTGAATGTAGGAAAAAGTATCCCACTTAGGATACAGTCGAACAATGCAGGGCATGCAGTTATTTTAGTCATCTAATATGTCAGCATTCAAGAATCTGAACCGATTGTTTAAAAAAAATCTTGTACTTTGTTTCTTTTGTTGCTCATTTCCAACTTTGTCATCTGTCAGAATGCAAAAAAAAATTATCCTTCTATAACCATTGACAGGATAACACAAAAGCTGTCTCCAGGTCGATATTTTGCAGCAATATTTTTAACATACGAACAGTAGTTTTTATAATTTCACCTTGGTGCTCAACCATTTATTATCGTATCAGAAGCATGTCAGTAATTCCTTTCTAAATGTCTGCTTCTTTTAGCGCTGAGACCCACATCAAGGGCTTCACACTGAACGATGCTGCCACCAGCCTCCTCATCATAACGCAAGTTAGGCGGGATTATTTGAAAGGTATGTCACAATGCTTGACCTTTACGTCACATTAATGCCTCTGCAGATTTTTCTTGTAACGCCCTTCGAATACTTGGATAAAGGAGTCCATTTAGCAAATTACCTGCTTATCAAGAGCCTTTTGTGGTAGCTGAGAGACGTAAATTACTGTACATGCATTTATAATACAGCTTGAATATGAATGTACTTGTCATTTGACCACTTAGTCCAGTTTCCATTCCATTTAACACAAGATGGGTTTTCTTAAGATGAATCACAGCTCTTCAGACATGCAAAATTTGTGTTCCAGGACGAGAGAAAGTACAGGCTTTCAAGTGCGTTAAAATTCACAGCACAAGTCATTTTGCTTTGGAAATTAACATACTTTCGAACATCTGAAACAATTCCCAGCAGTTGTTTCTTGCATATTGTGTTGGGTTGTGTGTGAGATAGCAAATGTGTTAAATTGAGTGTTAAATGTGTGGGATTGTGCACCAAATGATTATAATATTGATTTTTAAAACTTAATCTAATACTTTTTTAATAGTTCCTAATACCAACAGCAATAAAATACGGTTAAGAGTTCTTAAATGAATGTTAAGAGGGTAACACCAGAATGATGTGGCGATGGCTTAGGGAGGGTTGGGATGGGACTCTGTGGTTTGGTGGAGGCTGTTTATAGATTTGCCTAGTGGGGTGGAGTTGGATCTGGAGGTCTGGTGAATGAGCTCCCAAGGGGGACAGTAATAACTCTTTAGGTAAGAAGCTTTTCATTTTAAGTTTTATGTTGGAATTTTAGCCAATACAGTTAACACCACAGTTTCGCTAATACAACAGAACCCATTTAGTATCATCTTTAAGGCTGGAGGAAAAGAAAAGCTCTTTAACTTTGAAATCTGTTACTTGGTCCCCTGTCTGTAATGTGTTTTTCCGAAAGTTGCGCTAATTGTGCAGCTTTGGTGTTGCTCATAAGACCTGTGTGTGCTGGTCCTTAGCTGTCTCCATAACGAGTCAGGACTGAATGCGTAAGTGCTGAATTCTGCTTTTGCCACATTTGTTCCATCTCATCGTGCCTCATCGTTCCTCAGACAAGGCTGGTCGTCCAGACATCCATTTGGGCAGCCCTGAAGCATAAATCGGATGCTGTGGGGCTTGTTACTACCACTTTAAAAAGCTTACAGTTCCAGTAGAAAAAAATTTGTTAAGCTTATTTTTCACATAGAAGTAATTTTAAGGCACTGAAAAGTTAAACTTGCTACTTATAAATAAGCTTATTATAAATAGCTTTTCTAGAGATGCAAAAAACAACACTTAATTTTAATTACAAGAGTTCATGTTGAGCTGAACCTCATACGTGTTTTATTTTGACCACTACCTTCCGCTTGTATATAAGGTGCCTTATGAAAACTAGAAGAAAGCTTGTACAGGTAGTTTTTTATCTTATTTTCTCCACTGTTCAGCTCAAATGGATCATTGTCTAAGATTAGAAGTGACGAGCTTAGTGTTCCTGGTGCCCTCAACCCCTGGTGCCCAGTCTCTCCAGAAACTCAGCCTCCAGTGAAAGTAAAGGAGTCACCAGAGAGTCAGGGAATGCCATGGCTGTGTCCCCGTTTTCACTTTGTACTCTGTGGGTGTTGAAAGTTTCTGTGTCTTAAAATAGCTGTCCATTCTTCTGCCCTTTTCTCTTTTCAGGTTCCTTTTAATCAACTCTATTTAAGGCAATAAGAAAAAAAGCCAAATATATCTTACTATTATAAACATGCAGTTATAGAATATTAATAGCTATTGCACTCATAGCAACAATACTGGAGTGTCCTCAGTATCACTGTGAGTTACTGAGTAAATGTTGGAATGTAATGTTAGTGAGAAAAGACGAGGATAAGTACAGTTGTGGGGGGGTATTCGTCCTTCAGATCATTAGCTATGGTGACAAGTTCTGCATAAGACTATGGTTTGGGTCACACAGCTTTCATACTCCCCTGGAGAAATACAAAATGATCTCTTCTGCTTCCTGTCTACCCTCTCATGTACCTCAGGTCTTCCTGTCTATAATGGTTACACTCAGAGGTTGGAGTCTAGCAGTATGGCTTTGACCTTAGAAAGGTCATCTGTAAAAATCAGTGCTTACTCAGAAAGTTGGTGTTTTTTGTAGTACTATGTCTGGTATGTAGTAAATTCTCAACAAATACAGTAAAATGCTCAGTAAATTCCAGTTGCCATCATTATATTTTCATCATTTTGATCTACTGGTGGGAAGATTTTCCTAACATTAGTACTTAAGATACTAAAAACATATTATCTCTGTATGACTTCAAGTTAACAAGACATAATCACACTTATTTTCTGTAGCCTATATTTTTAAAGTAGTTTAAAAACACCTTTTGTTTCCTGTATATGAATGTGTATTTATAAAATTTGATTGAATATGCTTTTAAGTCACCTATGTGCCCTATTTGATAATTGCTAGCTTAGGTTATTTATAGATTTGGGGTAATAATAGTTTATTCAGTAACAGATTAAATTCATCATGTCTTTTACTATATTGTTTTTATAGACCGTTTAATTATTACCCTTTCCCATTCGTCTGTGAAAGATAAGCTGTTCTTATTCAAAAAGCTGCTTTGAGAGTCTTAGTTTTGTCTAGGTTACATTGCTTTAATTGCTGTAAAGCCGTGAAGTTTTCTTGGGTAGCGGTAGTGTGATGATTGTTACATTGAATATTATTACATCTCCCTGCTGTCTGCTACTTTTTTTACATCAGGATTTTGCCACACTTGTAGATGAGTCAGAAAATCGGAAGTTTTTTAGATATTCTATATTTATTTTTGATTCTTTAAACAAAATACTATTTGCTAGAGCCTTAACAATTGAGCTGTATTTTCTTTAAAAATTGAATACAAGAAAACATCTACAAAATGTCTTTTAATGTAAAATAAATCTGTTAGTGTGAAAGTTGTATTTTTCAGTTTGGTTGCTTCTGAGTGATAAATCTTATTTGCTCTAAAAAAAAATCTTTGGGATATTAAAAATTTTTTATAATCATCAATCTTTTGAGTTAATAAAATTTGGAAATGTATGAATCTGGCTAAAAGTTAGGTATTTTTGGAATCCCTTTAATGTTTAAAATTCTTCTTTATACTCCTGAGTCTATCAACATAATTGAAATTAGTCATGAAAAAATGTTTGTTTGTTTTTTTGTGGTATGGGGATTGAACTCGGGCCTTTGTGTTTCCAAGGTAGGCATGGTACTGCTTGAGCTAAATCCCCAGCTCATGAAAAAAAGTTATATTAGAATGGAATTCACACTGCCCCTCACCCTTGGGTTCTCTTAAATTTCTGTGGTCTGTAATGCTTTATAGATCATCAAATGCTTCTCTTAGATTTCTCATGAACTATTAATATTTTCTGTAATCTACAGTAAATTATTCATAGCTTTTTGTGTATAGCTTTGTGGTGCTCAGTTTTAAAAGCTGATTTCAAAAATACATTAAAGTCCACATAAATCAAATAAGGAAAAATCTACCCTCTGCTCTTCCATTTTAGCGGCTCTAGGAACTCTAAAAAAGGCTTTGGATCTGGACCAGACTCCTTCGAGGCTATCAGTGACCCGCCTTATCCAGGCATTTGGCTCCAAGGGTGATGTACAGAGTATAGAAACTATTCAAAAGATGGTCAGTGGACTTGACTCCATTGTGCTCTCAAATATGATTTTCATCAATAACACTGCTTTGGCACAAATGAAGAAGTAAGTATTTTCAAGCTCTTTTTTTTATCACATACCACCTTTTAAAACTTTTCAACTCAGAGTATATTTAAGTACTGATTATTGTTGCTGATTTTTTTCCATTATGAATAATTAATAGGTTGAGAATATATTTTCTATTTATATTAGATCTTAAAATATCAGATTAATAAAACTTCACAATGGCTAACTTTTCTCATATATGTATTTGTGTATGCATATACATATTTGTGTGTGTGCGCGCATGAGCGTGTGTGTATGTATATATGCATGCCATGCCTCTTGTCAAAACACTTCTTTACAAAAGTGAAAATGATTTCATCGGCAGTACTTGAGATTGACATTCTACTAGCAATTGTGAAATGGAAGGTCCAGCAAATTTGTTTAAAATGTACATGTCTGGGACTAGGGGTGTAGCTCAGCAGTAGAGTGTGTACATGGCATACATAAGGCCTCTGGGTTCAGTACCCTGCGCACACACACACAAAATCATTTCCACATTCCTTACCCACCTGCCTTATCAATCTCCAGACCCACAAGAAAGACAAGTATTTAGATTTGATTTTCTTACCACTGTTTCTAGATTCCCTGTTGGAATCATCACTGTACAGGTTAACAGGACTTGATTTTTTTTGTTGTTAACCCCACTAGCAGGGTACTTTGTTCTAGTTAAAGATTCATAGGGATAATACAGAATTTACACTTTCTCAATGCCTTTGGGGGAAAATGTTCTTCAGTTTTTTATCTTATGTATGCTTAATGAGGTGTGATATTAAACTGTTTAGTGTTTGCAGGATTTTTTGTTTGCTCCTATTTCTTTAAACCCCAACCAGTTGTCTTTTGCTTTGTTTTAACCTTTAAAATTATTTCCTTAAGTAGAACTTCAAACCTGCCTTTTAATAAAAAGATGGAGTTCTTTTAAGTTAGATCACAGAAAATTATCCAGTAGAAGCTGAATAAATTTTACAAAATTAAATACTGCAAACATTTTCTTTTATGACATGAATACATTTGTGTTCACTATTAAGTAATAAAATCCATAAGAAAATGGATCAGAATATTCATTGTTAGTTGGAAAATTCTTATTTATAATATACTAATTTAAGTATAAAGTCAATTATTTGGGCTTGGAGTATCATAGCTGTAAAATATCAATTGTAAATTACTTTAAAAATATATGAAGTTGTTTTTCATGATTTGTTCAATTGCCATACAGTTGATTTTTTTTTAACAAGATACAATTTTCTGAGAATTTTAATATGGAGTATTTTCCATGTATATTACTAAAGAAAATTTAGGTGACTATGGGCTAAAGACATGAAAATACACCAGCTGAAGACATGACCATCTTTAAAAGATGTGTTATGTTTATCTTATACAGTAGGGACCAATTGTAGATTATAAAACCAAAGTTATAGTATTTAAACAGATTATCATTTTATATACCAAAGCTGCAAGATAAAATATTTTAGATGGTTATCCTGATTTTATATATATGTTTCATCTTGTCTAGAGCAGTATTTTAAAATAAGCAGTCATTTCAACTAAGTAATTGCTATGCATGAACTGCTCTGCGTATTTTTGCTACCCAAATGAGATTTAATTATATAGTATTTTCTTAGTTTTGTTAATTGTATATATATTCCTACTTTTCCTAAAGTATGTTCCTGAACTTCCTAAAACTGGCTTTTGATATTAATATAAAAGCAATTTTTAAAATAATTTATTTTGCTTTTTTTTTTTAGCAACAACATAGATGTTGCCATAGAAAACATTGAAAATATGCTTACTTCAGGGAACCAAACTGTAGAACCTCAGTACTTTGGCTTGTCATACTTATTCAGAAAAGTAATAGAGGATCAAATGGAATCAGCAGTCGAAAAATGTAAGTTGGTTATTTAAAGAACAAAGAGCTACATTTGCTCTCTGGTGTACTAGACCAAATCTCTTTGATGGACAAATCATACCACTGTTTTAATAAAAGATTTTCTTACCTGTTATTTTTCCAGTAAGCATCATGGCAGAGAGATTGGCCAATCAGTTTGCAATTTACAAACCAGTCACTGATCTGTTCCTTCAGTTTGTGAGCACGGGCAGGGTGGATGACGCCAGAGCTCTCCTACAGGTAAGACTCAGAGCAGTGGCACTTGCAGTTAGAGAAAAACAGCTGAGAACTTACTTGACATGCTTTTGTGTGGCACTCCAGAAATAGGTGCGGTGCTGCTAGACCGTTTAAATTCAACGTGAATCAAGATTGCATGTCAAGGAACTGGATTGCAGGTTGTAGTTAGCCAGTTTTAAAGATACCAAATACAATTTAAGAAGGAGTCGAGAGTGGGGGAAGATGAACTTTGCTGGAATGATTTAAAAACAAATGTGTCTGCAAAACAGTTCCTTTGATTTTATTTTAATTTCTCTAATGCTCTAAATAGTATGTATCACCATGGCAACACGGTTTACAAACAAGTGGGAAATGTTTGCTTTTTAAGTACAGCTTCTCACTGAACACTCAAGACATTCTCAGTGCCTTATTCAAGGTTTATTAAGAGTTGCTTTTGCTTTCTATTCACTTGTGTGTCACAGACACATTAAATGACAAATGCAGGTCTCCGTGGCCCGCACTCTCAGTTAAATTAGCAATCTTCAGGGAAGGAGACATCTGTATTCATGCCATTCTAACAGAACTAAATATAAAGCGGCACCAAGAGCAACAGAACGGTGGGTGATCGAGCTGCCACTGGCAGTGTACACAAACAGGCACCGCCGGGGAGCCCTTCCCAGCAGGTGGCAGTCAAACAGTCCCCATGATCCCGCCAGCGCCTGAGTTTGTGTAGACTCCCCGTGTCAAATTGAGGCCTGAGACCAATTTTTGATAGTAAATAGTATTATATTCACTTACATTTCTACCAGCTGCGAAACATCTTAAGAAGGAAATAGGGAAGGTAAAACTGTACCCATTTGCTTCAGCTTCCGTTTGGATTCTTAAAGATCATCTAGACTGACAGTAGAGTCCAAACCATTTTTAAAGGTAATACCTGAAGTTTTTCCTCTGAGTTAGCAGTTGTATAAAAATATATAAATTGGTACTGTTTGCTTTTGTTTCTAGACACAGAAGAACTGCAGTTAATTATGAAGTTTATTGTGTGATGTGGTTCATTTACTTTCTCTATCCTACCCATACCCGTTTTAAAGGAAAAAACAGTTTATGTAGAGAGAGATTTCAGGAATTAAAATAGTGTTTAAAAAATTGTCTTAAAATAATTCATGGGTTTAAAAAAAAAAAAGCTGAGGATTTAGCTCAAGTGGTACCACGCCTACCTTGGAAGCACAAGGACCTGAGTTCGATCCCCGGTACAGCAAAAAAAATTATAATAATTCACGTTTTACCTTCATTTACAGGTATCTAGAGATGTAAGCACGTAAATACCTCATCAAACAAACGCGTGAGGGTAGTTAGTTGTTCATCATTGACATATCCTTCCTGACAGCTTTCTAGACAGTGGCACCCGACTTCCCTTGGCAGCTTATTCTCAGCCAGTAGCTGGGACAGGAGCGAGCCAGGCCCTGGCCTGCTGGCCTAACCTGAAAGCTCTTGGTGACAGCTACGGCAGCAGTCTTCGCTTACGCCCCGTCAGTCAACTGAGGCTCCACATGATAAAGCCTTTACTCATCCTGTACCTGCTTGTCAAACATGAAAGGATTATTCCTGCTTTAGTGCAGAACACTTTCTTCACAGATATTGAAAACATCAGTTTATAATGTAAATGTTCTGTGTGCCTCCAAAAGTTCTTTTTATACTACTCGTTTTAGTATTGACAGTGTTTTAGAGCTTTGAAGGAGCAATGTGCTTTTAGAAACTTAAGAGAATGACAACTGTGATGAGTGTAAACTAAAATATTGTCTTGCCATATTTGATGTGACTATAGTACCTAAGACTGGATAGACACTTGATTTATCTGGTCTGTCATATAAACTTTTTTTTTGAGTTTAACTTTTGTCTCTTTCTCAAGCATTGGCTGTCTGTTGCAATGAAAGCCTTTTATAAAATAGAGAGATTGAAATCAGTCCTTTTGTATGCATAAGTGTAGGTAATTATACTTTAAAGAGAACTTGCTTTGTACATTTTAATTTTTATAAAGAAACGAGCAGTTATCTCCCTGACACCTTATTAAATGTATAATTAACCTTATGATCCCTAGCTCACTTGTGAATGCTTGGCAGTATAATTGGAGAGGAATAGTGTTTCTTTTTTTCCTCTTTCTTTGCAGTCCTAAACCTCGTTCTTTGGTTGTTGAAGCATCAGTTTAATTTTTCCCTTTTCTTTTTAAACAAACTTTATACTTGCACTGCCAAGGACAGCATTCACCAGTGGTTGGCACAGCCTGCACTTGTTTTCTTTTTTTCTTGCCTTAAAAAACATGGTCAACTAGTAGGCTTTCCTGGTGGTAATGATACACTACTATATTATTGTGAACTTCCTTAATTGAAAATATTCACCTTGCTCTACTTGTTTTTCAAAAACCTTTACTGACTGAGTAGTTTAATTTTTAGAGGTGTGGTGGAATTGCTGAACAAATCCCGGTTCTGTTGGTGTTCTGTATTAGGACCGCTCAGACACAAGGAAAGGTATGTGCGTTACTTGCTAACAAATCAAAGACTGTCTTGTTCCATGGCATAACAAGTGTTCATTGTTTCAAGACCTTACACAAAATACCATCAAGGCCAAAGACTGTCTAAGTTTTAAGGTATTGATGTGGAGTCAGATGTAGCTCATTAGTTGTATTAAAAATACAACACAAGGGCCGGGATTTAGCTCAGAGGTTCTGGCGCCTGCCTAGGAAGTGCAAGGCCCCTGGTTGGATCCCAGTAACCACGTACAACAATACTGGGTGTGGTGACTCACACCCACCAGCAATCAGTACCTCATACTGCAATGCCAGGTGGATTGCTGAGTTCCATAGTGAGCTCAGGGTCAGGCTGAACTACAAAGTGAGACCCTGTCCCCAAAAAAAAAAAATCCCATGGCTTAAGTCACCTTAGTGGACTTAACAGGGCGGAAGCAGTGTGGAAGGAAACGAACCACTGCTGATTCTCTCCCACTGGGCAGCAGCTTCTGCCTGTTTCTCAGGCAGAAGCCATCATAGGCCAGAGCCATATGACTTCAAAAGTGACGTGGTCTACTGAACTAACGCTCTTTTTGGTACAGTTACATTATCTGTACTATAAAAGGGGTGTGCAGGTATGTGTAGCATAATTTATTTTTGTTGTTTAAAAAATAATAAAAGCATAGTGCCCAGAATTCTTTTAGAGATAATTGTACTTGTTGAGCTCCAGGAACTTGCTGTTCAGTTTGGATACTTGATAGAGATTCAAACTGAGTACAAATTGTCATTTTTGTTCAAGGTGAAACCACCTAACCACTCCACATTAGACAGAGAGGCCTGGTTTTCCTTAATTTCCACACACTTCTTCTACCTGTGCACACACTTTTTTTTTTTTTTTTTTTTTTTTTGCTTTTTGGAGACAGGGTCTCGCTTTGTAGTTCAGGCTGGCCCTGAGCTCACTATGGTGCCCAGGCAAGCCGCCGCGAACTCAGCAATCCTCCTGTCTCTGTCTCCCGAGTGCTGGGATTACAGGCGTGAGCCACCACGCCCAGCATTATATGTGGTAACCGGGGATTGAACTCAGGTCCTTACACTTGCGAGGCAGGCGCCGGAACCACTGAGCTAACCCTCCGGCCCTGTGCACACACTTTTAAAAAGCTGAACCTAATCACACTTTTTAATCTCTGAGTTACGTATTTACATACGGTGCTGTGTGTGGATAGGGTGCTGCCCTGCCATTTCAAAGAAATTTCTTTCTTAGTTTTAAAGAATACAAGAACTTGTGCCAAGGAGCTGGGTTATAGCAGGCCCCATGGTAGAGCCTGGGCTTAGTATGCACGAAGCCCTGGATTCCATCCCCAGCGCCACAAGGGGAGGAAGATGTAAGAATCTCAAAAGCACTTGTAGGCAGGTGTGGTGACATGGGCCAGTAAGCCCAGCACGGTGGGAGTCTGAGGCAGCAGGAATGTGAGTACCAGCCAAGCTCAGGCTACATAGCAAGTTAGAGGCCAGACTAGACTAAATAAGACCCTGGGTTTTTTGTTGTTTTGTTATGTTTTTTTTTTTTTCTTTACAAAAGATGGGCTAGATAGATAACTAGCTCAGTAAGGCAAGCACTTGCCAGTCTGCATAGGGTACCCTGCCGGGTTCCTACTGCCCGGGTCCAGAGAAGGAACAGGAAGCCCACAGCAGCCCTATCTACTTAGAACATTCCTCAGAAGAAACTCCAGAAGGTAGTAAGAAGTCTGGGGAAGGTGCAGGTCTAAGCATGGGTTGGCTGAATAACACAAAAGGAAGCAGGATTCTCAAAGTACTGCTTAGGGTGTCTGCTACTGCTCCTGCTCCTGGACAGTAGAATGGGTCAGCCACACTTAACCTCTTGTGAGGTGACTGGCACCAGAGACAAAATGTATGTAAAATTTACCATCGGTTTGTTCCACAGTTGTGGAGTGTGTCTGGAAATACTACTGGAGTCCTTATTTAAGAGAAGATACTACTAGATTCTCTATAGGAAATACACTGAAGCCTGCAAATGGCTCTTTTTATGTACCACACAGAGAAAATTATAGAATGTTTGGCTGAATTTTTCACATTTCATGAAAAAGTTTTGGCGCCTCAAAATATAGCTCATATCTCTTCCACCTTTGAGGTTAACTTTTTGGTATGGTTACCAGTTGATAAAAGAAGGAAACATTAGGGCCAGAGATTTAGGTCAGTGGTTCTGGCGCCTGTCTGGCAAGCGCAAGGTCCTGAGTTTGATCCCAGTGACCACATAGAATGTTGGGCATGGCAACTCACGCCCACCAGCAGTCAATACCACATACCACAGTGCTGGGCGTGGTGGCTCACGCCTGTAATTCCAGCACTCGGGAGGCAGAGGCAGGAGGATTGCTGAGTTCGAGGCTTGCCTAGGCTACATAGTGAGCTCAGAGCCAGCCTGAACTACAAAGCGAGACCCTGTCTCAAAAAAAAAAAAACAAAAAAGAAGGAAACATTAACGTTTAAAAACATTACCCTGAAATAAATAATATATTTAAATATTTTAGAAAATCTTCATAGAAATGTAAATCGAATTCCTTCTTTTGAAAAGTGCTTGTTTGTTTTAGGTGTAAATTAGTTCAAGTAAATCTAGTGCCGAGATAATACAGAAGGGAAAATCATACATTAAATTGAATAGACAGTTCTGTGTAATGATTGTGAAGATTTTCTGCTACAGTATTTATTTATAAAACCTGTTTTATTGTTCTGAGTTTGTGATACTGTTACCTGCATTTTGATTTCCTAGGCACCAATTCTAAAATCTCTTTTGGAATTGATTCCTGAATTATTGGAAAGGGAAGAAGTTTTCTCTTCTACCATGAAAAGCTATGGTAATATGTTAATTTTAGTGCATTATTTAAGTTATTTAAATTTTTGTGGTATAGTCAACAGCTCAAAGGCAGTAATTTTAAATATCAGACAGTTACTGGTGGTATAAACAAGTCACTTAGCCCTAGAATATGTTTTAAAGTGTGTGAAAATGATGAAATATAATGAACATGGAAAACTACCACTGAGCATCTTCAGGGTAGTCCAGGTCTGAGTAGGATCCCTGGCTCCGAGGGACCTGGAAGTTCGCTTGTATCTGTGTATTGGAAACCAGTTTGGCCTCCCCAAGACCCTGCACCTGAAGGGCGGTGTGAAGAGGGCCAATCAGATGAGCACTTGCCTGCCTTTCTTGTCCCTCCGTGTCCCCCACCTGCCTGCCACCCCTTTGAAGTAATAAACTAAAAATAACTCAAGGCTCACCTGAGACGCGGTCGAGATTGTAGTCTTTTCACCGGCTTGTCCCTCACTGCCAGAAGTCACAAATGAAAGGGAACTGATCTAAAGTTTCCTCACTGCTCAAGGTAAATATCACCATTTCCAAATGATGATCATTTTTCCATCTGCTGTCTGCTGATTTCTGGAGTACATTTTATTGGTTTTATTTTATTTTATTTTTGTATTGGTTTTATTTTTGGCAGGACAAGAGACCCAGCAGTCAGAATTAATAAATTGGTTCTCCCTTTACCTTTATGAGAGGACTCTATCCTTATTTCAAAATAAGACTATAGTCATTTACCTCAATGTTCCATTGACTGAATATCATGAAATAATATCAGATACATAAAGTATTTATATGTTACAACTAAAATAGGAAAAAGAGAAAGAAATGATACTAGAGCTAAGACAGTTCCTAGAAGAAGGTGTTGCATGAGCCCCTGACAGTAGTGGGGGAAGGATTCAGCAGGCCCTTTGGGAGGGAGCAGAGGATTTCCAGAGGAGATTGACGGTCTGGTCCTAGTCCAGGAGGGGCTGCTCCGTCACTGGCCCCAGCTCCCCTCTGGGGAAGCCAGATGGACTGAGACCCCTAGCTTAGGGTCTCCTTCAGGATCGTGGATCTTCAAAATTGTGGAATAACGAGAGTACCTGATCCCATTAATATTATTGTAAAGGCCTTCAAGTATTTAGTGCCCTGTTTGTCATTTTCATTCTCCTTCAAGGGTGTAGAGAAGCAGTGAGGATTTTTATAGACTATGAATGTGCTTCCAGAGCAAGGGATCAAGGAGCCCCTGGAAAGTAGAATGTTCTGGTGAAAAGAGAAATAGGTCAAATTTACCTATGATTAATATCTTTTTCTTTAATTTGGTCAGCCTTGGACAATGATGTATCATCTGCTAAAATGCTGTACAAACATTTGACTTCAAAGAACATAAAATTGAATGACTTGTTCCTAAAGCGTTATGCATTTTTGCTGAAGAAGGCTGGAGAGTCTGTTCCTTTCACAGAGCCCCCTGTGAGTAGTTCTTAATTAAGAGGAGAAAAAGCCTCCACCGATTTATGTATGCCTCACGGGCATGTCTAAAAAATAAGTTGCATACTTAATTACATGAGGATTAGGTCTCTGTGCAGACTCCCCAGGAAGGCCTGCGGGACTGCGCCGTGGCCGAGGCTGAGCTTGGGAGAGGGAAAGCAGCGCTCTGGGGCTGGGGTCCCCGCGGGTCCGCCCACACCTCCTCACTTGGGAGTTTATTCACGGTCCTTAGGCAAGATTTCTTCTTGGGACAGGATTTTATGGCCCAGTATTTCAGTAGCCAAGCATATTTTATCACTGTGAGCTACACGTTCATTTTAGTTTTAGTTTTTGCTTTTTTTGGTTTTGGTACAGGTGATTGAACCCTGGACCTTGGACTTGTGAGGCAGGCACCAGAACCACTGAGCTAAATCCCAGCCCTGCATACTCATTTTAAATAAGTTGGTTTTTACTTCTTCATGATCTAGGAATTTGGTTTACATGAATAAGAGAAATCACATGTGCAAAATTGCATTTTAATTATCGTTGAACTGAAAGTTGCCACACTGTTTATTTCGGACGCTGTGGCATTCCCTGTCCAGGCCTGGTGCAGCACCTGCTTGCCCCGAGGACCCGCACTAACTTCAGCCGTGCTGCGACCCTCAGGAAGCAACTCCAGGGCCTGAAGGGCGGCTGGCTATGATTCCCATAATCTTAGCTACCAGTTTGCATTGCTTTGTGATTTTAAAATGTTGTACCATCTCATCTTGCTGGTAACTCATTAACTTTCTTCTCTCTTTTTTTGTTTTTCTTCAACAGGAAAGCTTTGAGTTTTATTTAAATCAGCTAAAGAAATAAAAGGAAAACCTTTCTTGAAATAAGCAGAGGCTGCCTTGTTTTATGTGTATTTGTGATCCTATGTCTAAATGTTATTTCTAAGATGTGTTTGAGAGAAAAAAATAAAGAAGTGGAAAATTACTTTATGTATTTTTCATTTGTAAAGTAGAATATAATGTTCAGCCCCTTATTGACAATAACTACTCTTAGGCTTTTGTGTGTGGCCATAACATAAATCTGTACCATTTTAAGCCTTACACGTGTGAGGACATAGTTTTTCAACAGTGTTCTCCCATTTGAATTGTCAGTTTCTGTGTCTATTTCATGTATTATTTTCCAAAAGAGACTTCCTTTAAGATATGCTTATTAGTTTTATTTATCTGAAAATTTTTGGAGCTAGATAAAATGGTGTCCAGTCCATTTTCTAGAGCTTAATATTCTAGGTTATAACAGTCTTTTATGTAGTGAAGTCCTGGGTCACTTTCAAGTGTTGTAAAAGTGAAAAGCAGATTCAGGAGTTTGTCCCTTGCCCTTGATCAGGGTGCCCTTTGCCAGTGCTGAGAGCTGCTTGGCCTCCTTTCTTCTCTCCTACCACGGTGGCTTCTGTGAGCTAAAATACTGTCTTGGGCCAGACTCCTGAAATAGAACGACACGTTTCCTTTCATTTTAGTTTCAGGATTTTCTGACCAGCTATCCCCTAAACCATGCCTGTTCCTTGAGACTCCTATGCTGTGAATATGTGGCTTCGCCTCTCATGCTTGCTAGTATCTACATTGTAAGTAGTTACTTTTTAAAAAGTAAGAGACAGTTTACCATTATTATTAAGGAGTCTTCGTGTGAAATAGAGATGTGGAACATGTCTATTTGAGAACTACCCTTACGGTGATGTATTCCTTGTCTATTTGAGTTTGGTAACTGCCTGTTCTTGGGTTTCAGTGCTGACTTGATTCCCAGTGAACAGCAAGTCTGCTCTTGCCGTGTGCTGTGGGGCCAGCCCTCCTGCAGTCACTGACTGCCCACAAGTGGACAGGGAGGTTGGCGGGGGCAGGCAGCCGAGTCTGTATGTCACAGGATGAGCAGGGCCTTTGGCACCCCACCGTCCTGTGGACTTAGTCCTGAGGAGGCGTGAGGCTGGACCAGTGCTGGGGCTGGGGTTCCCGTGGGTCCGCCCACACCTGCTCACTTGGGAGTTTATTCTCGGTCCTTAGGCAGGATTTCTTCTTGGGATAGGATTTTATGGCCCAGTATTTCAGTAGCCAAGTATATTATATCACTGTGAGCTACACATTTGTTTTAGTTTTAGTTTTTGTTTTTTTGTGGTTTTGGTATGGGTGATTGAACCCTGGACCTTGGCACTTGCAAAGCAGGCACCTCAGAAACTCAATGGCGCTTCCTTTGCACCTGGCTTGAGTATCTTCACTAAAGCAGGCTTTGTTTTTCAGTCAGGCTAACCATAGGTTATGAGACAGGGTCTTGGTAAGTTGCCCAGTTGCCCATTTTGGGCTTGAACTTGTTATCCTCCTGCCTCAGCCACCCCGAGTGCTGGAATTAGAGATGCTATTAGCATCATGGTAAATGACAACTAAGAGGGGAGAAATATGTCCATTAACAAAGGACTCTAGTCAAGAGTCATCAGCACGGGCCAGAGGGTTAGCTCAGTGGTTCCTGCGCCTGCCTCGCAAGCGCAAGGTCCTGAGTTCGATCCCTAGTAACCACATAGAATGCTGGGCGTGGAGACACGCCCACCAACAATCAACACTGCATACCACAATGCTGGACGTGGTGGCTCACGCCTGTAATCCCAGCACTCGGGAGGCAGAGACAGGAAGATTGCTGAGTTCGCGGCGGCTTGCCTGGGCACCATAGTGAGCTCAGGGCCAGCCTGAACTACAAAGTGAGACACTGTCTCAAAAAGCAAAAAAAAAAAAAAAAAAGAGTCATCAGCACTGTACTGGTCTTTTTGAATGCAGATATGTAAAACATAATTGTAACTGTAAGAAGTTTTATGAGTGCTTTTTAAATATTTAACGGCCACACTGAAATAAGACTAGAGTATAAACAATTACAGTAGTTCAGTTTACACTCATATTTGAGCAAGTGTCATTGCAAAATTTCTGGAAAGTACAATGTTTTATATATAATTATTTGTTCATGTACTGGAACCTAACATAAATGTGAATTGCTATGAATAAAGTATACTCAAGTACTTCTGGACTGCTTCATTTTTTATCTTATCAAATATTTGCACAACTCTTCAGACACACTTCAAAGGGCTTCAGTCTTATACATTTGAATTAAAATTGTGTCGTGACCTCTGTTACAGCCAGAGTTGCCTTGCTAAAGTCACTGTGCACCTGTTTTCAGAATGAGCAAGCATTTAAGAAAGGACAAGTAGGAAGGACTTAGTGTTTGGCTGTATGTGAAATCAGAACTCAGAATGAAGGAATTTTCTCTTGCATGAAGTGTCGGTGCATTTTCCAGCCTGGATCCATCCACTGTGTACACAGGGTTGTCTGCAGCATCCTCACCATTCTGGGAGTGCTTGTTGAGCTCCACTGCTGCCCTCTCGGCCCCCAGGCCCCAGCTAGCATCTGGACTGTTCCTTCCCCAGCACTCCCACAGCCGGATTGTCCTCCACACTTGGTGAACTCAAGTCTGGCGCGTGGTTTCTTGGTCTGTGTCTCCTTGGCCCTAGAGAGTCCTTGCTGCAGACACAATAAACCGGTTCTGTGTGGTCAGCACTGGGCACCAAGCACCCTGCGTGTGTCGGGCTGCTTGTCTGGTGTTCATGGGCTTATGAAAGTGAATCTGCCCAGATTTACATAGGTAAATCAAATGGCTTGATTCTGAAGACTTCTACTTCTTGTAAAAAAAAAAAAAAACTACAGCACCCCAGTTTAAAATTAGTTAAAAATGCAACAAGGTCTAACTGGAATCTAAGCTCTAAAGTTGTTCTTTAATTATAAAACACCTTAGCATTAATGGAATTCTGTATTCCCAGTGTTTGGGCACCTTGTGCTAGAAGGATAATCTGCCACTTCTCAATATTTCCTGCCTAGAATAATCACCAAGTTTGCAAGTTCCAGTAAATTATTAAGCAACCTTTATATTGCAAATTGTTCTCAGTACAATTTATTTCTCAAATCTGCAACGTTTACTCTGTACACTTCTCATGTCTTTGACTACAATTTTCATTTAATATTTGTCTTTCTGAAAAGGCAATATTTGTAGTTTCCGTACGTAAAAAGCAAAATTCCTCAAATATGGCCGAACTAATAGCGGCAGGGGGTACAAAATCATGATAATTTATCGCTTTGCAGTTATACAATCATGCACAAGAGTGTTTCCATTAGAAATGTATCCTGCTTTCAGGCGCACAAACTTTACAAAGCCCACATTATGCAGCCTTAGTACAAATAAAGGAAATGGCTGCATTAGCAAACCCCAAATAGGCACTTATCTTTTCCATTTTTGCATGAAGAAAAGAAACAGCAGCTCCAGGTAAAGTAAAAGCATTTAACCAACTCAGGACCTGCTGCTTTCACACCTTTGGACAGTGGTGGGCTGCGGGATCTGGCCTCGGAGCATGCCCCAGAAGAGCATCTTCACCAGGCTTGTGAAAGCCTCATTCCCTCGGCCCGTGTTCCTCTGAGCCCTCGCCTGCTCTGCAGACCTCCCGGTTAGAACGGGCAGGCGCTGAGAGGGGACCCAGGAGCCCCACCGTGGGACCCATGGGCACCCGCCTTGGGCGGCCATCTGCAAGTCTGCTCTGCTCTCAGGGAGTGTGGTTTTGTGTGCGTGTGTGTGCGTGCGTGTGCGTGTGCGTGTGTGTGTGTGTGTGTGTGTGTGTGTGTGCGTGCGCGCGCGCACAACGCGGCCCTCACGGGGTTCATCCTGCTTCTCAGAAATAAGACATTGGCCCACGCGGTCCCTCAAGCCCCGAGTGCCCAGATAAAAACATTTTCACCAGGCCAACTGATTGTGATCTGAGACCCCCGCAACTGAACCAAAATAAACGTCTTGCTTTGGGTACCGGGGATTAAATTCAGGACCTTGCACTTGCAAGCCAGATTCCCGCACCTGGCTTGAGCTCAATCCCCGGTCCCAAAATAAACCTAAATTGATCATCGCAGATGCTCGATACTATCAGGAAGCCTCAAAAATCAGCAATGAAAGAGCCTCAGTCTGAGCCCAACCATGGCATTGCAAGGACCTCATGCAGTAATGGAATTAACAGAAATAAAGAGCCTTTGCATTTTTCTTTAAGGAGCAGCGATGTTTTGAGCAGCTTAGGAAAACAAGAATCCTTCCAATTTTACAAAAAGACAAGACAATCGTACAGTGAATGAGCACTCTTACCTAGCAAGCAGAGAAGCCTGGCTGTGTTGGTGTGTGTTAAAAACCGCCAACCACTGCTTAAACATTATCGTTTTAATTATTAGCTGCTGCACCGTAAACGCTACTGCTCCCAGCTCCCAACAGAAAATGGGCTGCCCTCCAGTCTGCCTCCCCTTCCAGAGCCACCTCCGGCAGGGCCAGGTAACAGGGACAGAGCTTTGTTTTGTTCGGATACTAGAGACTTAACCCAAGGTCTGGCACTTGCTAAGCAAATGGTCTAACCACCAAGCCTACACACCCAGGCGAATTCTGATGGAGAATTAGTCAGTTCAGTAGATACAAGTGACAGGTGACTCGAGATTTGAATGAACAGTTCAAGCTATTTTCGAGTACATCCATGAGCACTGGATGTATGTTTTGTTCTTTCTTGCAAGACCCTCCCATCACTCGGCCAGTGCTTGCCAACTTAGGAGCCTGTGTGGTGCTGTGGGCCACGGGGACTCCGCCCAGAGGAAAGTGGGTGCTCAGGCTGGGCTGTCGGTGCTTGAAGACCAGTGAGTCTCTGGGGGGTCCCCTGCCCCAGGGCCGTGAACGCTTGGATTTGACACGGATTTTAATACTGCTGCTGCAGACTGTTTAATCTAAGAACACAAGACTTGAAAAATAGGAGAAAAGCAAACAAAAGCAAGTTTAAGACCTAACTGTAGACTCGCTTAACCAGGGATAAGATTCTATTTTATATAATCCATAAGAACAAGAGAAGTGTACTTAAAAAGTCCTATCAAGAAATAGTTAAGATAGGTAATTCCTTTCGGTTTAATTAAAATTCCTCCATCAGCAACATAACTTGAAATCTGAGAGTTTAAGGTGAAATCTTCAGACACTTCTACCTTTTGATCAAGGGTCTGGCAATTAGCTTCAGACCAAACCCAGCAAGCTGCCCGATTTTGTATGTACTTTATTGGAAGACAGCCCCACCCCCATCACGTCCTGTTGGGCGGGCTGAGTTCCCACCATGGCCGCAGGGAACTAACTCATTGTGAAAGACTACTTACTCCACGGCTTGCAAAGCCTGAACTATTTACCATCTGCCCCTTCATGGAGTAAGTCTGCCATCCATGTGTTTTAAGAAATACAAGGAAGTAAATTCTGTCCCTGTCACGCACGACGGGCTCACGGAACCACACGCGTAGCTCCGGAGCCGAGTCTTTCCTTTCCTGGCCTCACCTGCCTCAGCAAGGGCTCTTTCAGGGAAGGAGCCCTGTAGGACCAGGCCTTCAGCGCAGGGGCGACTGGGGGCAGCCAGACGGGCGGAACACGCGCTGCTCTAGAGAAGCAAATGGCTCAGTTGCAGCAGGGCCAGCGTCTGGCCCCCGTCCCGGAGCTGCACAGCGTCCCAAAGCCACGGGGTGACAACCGGCTCTGCAGACCGAGCGGGAGCTCACGCCAGGTCTCACGCCGGAATCCCCTGGAGTGAGCAAAAGAAAACCCTCTTCCTCCCGCCACTCCCTCTTCATTCAAGCCTGCAGCCCTTACGTGACCTGGCTGTTCTGTCTAAACTCCTATCTGTAGTTAGTTGTGTTTGCACACATACGTGTGTGCGTGCGTGTGCCCAGACTCCTCAGGTGCTTGCTGAGAGGACTGGGAGCCACGAGGCCGACAGCAATTCGCTTATACAGCACTCAGATCTCCGCTTCTAACGGCCGTTGTCTACTAAACGGAATCCAGTTCTTCCGAGACACGGGCGACCCCAGGGCAGGGCGGGGGAGCGCAAGGCGAGCCTGAAACACGGCGTAGTGTCACAGAGTCCCGGAGAGTGGCGCGGCCTGGTCACCACTGCGGGGTGCCCACTGGCCGAGTCCGGAGTGATGTCAGCAGTGAACCAGGTGTTGTGGTGCACACGCAGCTGGAGTCCCAGCACGCAGGAGGCGGAGGCAGTGAGACTGCAAGTTCAAGCCTGGCTTGGGCAGTGTAGCCAGACTTTTTCTCAAAAAATTTTAAAGAGTTGGGGATGTAGCTCAACATGGGGGCCCTGGGCCTGTTCTCACACACACACACACACACACACACACACACGACAGTAGCTGGAGATGGCAGCATACACTTACAATCCTGACACTCGAGAGACTAAGGATGATCATGAGCTCAAGGCCAGCCTCTGCTACACAGTGAGGCTTTGTCTCAAAAAAATTAATGAGGGCCGGAGGGTTAGCTCAGTGGTTCCGGCGCCTGCCTCGCTAGCGCAAGGTCCTGAGTTCGATCCCCGGTAACCACATATAATGCTGGGCGTGGAGACACGCCCACCAACAATCAACACCGCATACCACAATGCCGGACGTGGTGGCTCAC
>PVIC010002727.1:0-74599 GCA_004025085.1 Thryonomys swinderianus | reverse complement strand
GTGAACTCAGCAATCCTCCTGTCTCTGCCTCCCGAGTGCTGGGATTACAGACGTGAGCCACCACGTCCGGCATTGTGGTATGCGGTGTTGATTATTGGTGGGCGTGTCTCCACACCCAGCATTATATGTGGTTACCAGGGATTGAACTCAGGACCTTGTGCTTGCGAGGCAGGCGCCGGAACCTCTGAGCTAACCCTCCGGCCCCTGGAATAGTTGTTCTTTATCTCAAACTGATAAAAGCTATTTATGAGAAACAATAGCCAGCATCATATTAAAGAATTGAAACCTTTCACATTAAGATCAAGAGCACAACAAGGATGTCCATTATCATCACTCCCGTTCAATATAGTTTTGGAAGCATTAGCCACAGTAATTAGACAAGAGAAAGAAATAAAAGGAATAAATATAGTAAGGAAGAAGTTAAACTGCCATTATTTGCTGATGACATGATACTCTATATAGAAGCTCCTAAAAACTCAGCCAAAAGAGTTGCTAGACTTTAGTAGCATTTCTGGATACAAGGTCAACACTCAAAAGTGAAAAGCTTTTGTATACACAAACAGACTCACTGAAAGAGAAATCAAGACATTCTCTTTAAAATAGCATCCAAGAAATGGAATATCTTGGAATTGATCGAACAAAGAAGGTAAAAGATCTCTACTCTGAAAACTGTAGCATTCTGAAAAAGGAAATCAAAGAAAATATAAAAAATTGGAAAGACATCCCTTGTTCTTGGGTGGAAAGAACCAATATAGTCAAAATGGCCATATTGCCAAAGCTACTATATAGATTTTCAATGTAATCCTATTGAAATCCCAACAGCATATTTTATAGAGCTAGAGAAGATAATGCAAAAATTTATCTGGAATCAGCAGAGACCTAGAGCAGCAAAAGCAACTCCAGGCAACAAGATCATGGCAGGCGATATCATAGTCCCCAACTTGAAACTATATTACCAAGCCACTGTGATAAAAACAGCATGGTACTGGCAAAGAAACAGAACCAAGGATCAGTGGAATCAACTAGAAGATCCAGAAATAATCCCAGATATATAAGCCACCTCATTTTTGACAAAGGAGCCAAACACCCTCGATGGAGGAAAGATAGTCTCTTTGACAAACGGTGCTGGAAAGACTAGATTTCTACCTGTCAAATATTAAAACTAGATCTATCTCATCCTCCATGCATCAAACTAAAATCAAACTGGATTAGAGGCCTATACATTAAAACAAACACTTATTAAAAGCCTTCTGCACAGCAAAACAAACCATCAACAGAGCAAGCAGACAATCTATAATATGGAAAACAAGTTTAAACAGCTGTTTCTCAGACAAAAGACTACTATCTAGAATATATGAAGAACTTTAAAAAATAGCTCTTAAAATTTAAAAACTCAATTCAAAACTGGGCATTTGAAATGAGCAGACATTTTTCAAATGAAGAAGTAAAGGAGCTAAGAAACATGAAAAATTGTTCAACATCACTGGTCATTGGAGAGGTGCAGTTGAAAACAACACTGAGATTCCATCTCACTACACAAAGAATAGTTTCTATCACCAAATCAACCAACAACAAATGCTGGTGAGGCTGTGAGGAGAAAGGAATCCTTTTCCATTGTTGGTGGGAATGTAGACTGGTACAGCCACTATAGAGATCACTGTGGAGAGTCCTTAAAAAACTAAGTCTTGAAATCCCATTTGACCCTACTATTCCCCTACTAGGTGTATATAAATGAAAGAATTAATAGAGTCATAGAACTGTGATTTATGTGCACCCACGTTTATAGCAGCTCATTTTGTGCTAGCTAAATCCTGGAAACAGCCCAATCGGAAAATGAATAAACAAGATACAATTTTTTTTAAATGGAATATTGCTCTGTCATAAAGAATGGCAAACGAGAGACATAGCTAAAGGGATGCATCTGGAGAACTTATAAGTAAAATAAAGAGGACACAGATGTATAAATACTGTATTTTTCTAGTATAAAAAACTAAAGGTTTTTTTTTTATACTAGAAAAACAAAAGGCATGATAGGTAATTTTAAATAGGAAGAAAATGTACAAAAAGTAAAGGACAGGTGGGATAAAGTAAAGAAGGGAAAGAAATAATTTTATAGTAAGACAAAAAGGAATCATAGGGGTGGGGTTATAGGGTGGGTAAGGGAAGGGAGAAAAAATGAGAATCAAGATGTGTCATGTACAGGTACAAATTCTCAGTGTTGAATGTACGTATACAATGTACCAATCAAGTCACTTTTTAAAAAAAGAACTAAAGCAGTTTTACACTCAGCAGGGACAACAGCCCAGCAATGCAGTGAACCAATAAGTTCCTTAGGAAGCTACTTGCCAAGCTCCATCATTTCTTATCTGTTTTTTTCCTGACTGGGTCATTATATTTCAAAGAGAATATGGCAAATACTCATCTTACAAGACTTGTTAGTCACCAGCTCTTATAAAATGATCACTGTGAAAACCTAATAATAAAAGCTTACAAAAATGATTCTAGATAATAAGGTTTGGTGTTGGTGAAGACACTCTTCACAGAATTAGAAAATAGAGTGGTAAAATTTATATAGGAACATGAAAGATCCAAAGTAGTTAACACAATCCTAATAAAAAATAAGGCTAGAAGAAGAATAATACTTAGTTTCAAATTATACTGCAAAGCCCATAGTAACAAAACAGCACTGTACTAGAAGAAAAATAGACACATTGGTCAATGAAACAATAGAGGACCCAAGTAAACCTGTTCAACTGTAGTCATCACATTCTTGACCAAGGACTCAAAATACATGGTGGGGGGGCTTTTATAAATGCTGCTAAGAAAACTGGATATCCACATATGAAGATTGAAACTAGGTTCTTGCTTCTCATCTGATTAAAACATTAATTCAAAAGTGATCAAGGACTTAGATATATGACATGAAACTTTCAAACTGTTGGAAGAAAAAAATAAGAGAAAACATTTGAAAGCATAAACACAGACACAGATTTCCTGAGTAAGACTCCAGCATGGACCAGGCATTTAGTTCAGCGGCACTGTGACTGACATTGCAAGCACAAGGTCTTGAGTTCAATCCCTGGCACCAAAAGAAAAAAAAAAGACTCCAGTAGATCAGGAAATAACACACAGCAAGTTAAAAATGTAGAGGACTAATATCTAATATTAATAGAGGAGACTATATAAAAGTAATCAGAAAACTTCACACCAAAGTACCAAATATCTCAACAAATAGGTGAATAAACTGAATGGACACTTCTCAGAAGAAGAAACATAAATGATCTGTGAGTATATGAAAAAATGTACAACACCTTTAGCCATTAAGGAAAAAAGTCAAAACTACATTGAGATTCTCTATCATCTCAGTAAGAATCTTGTCATCAAGAATATAATAAATACTCATGAGGAACAGGAAACTCTTTAGTACATCCACTGTAAAAATCAGTATGGATGTTCCTCAAAAGACTAGAACTATGGTATGACCCACCTACACTATTTCTTAGCCTATAGCCAAATAAAGTCAGCATATTATAAAGACATCTATATATTTATTTGCACTATTCACAGTACCTTGGATGGAAACCAGCCTAATGAACAGATGAATGGATAAAGAAAAAGTAGTATATGTACATAATGGAGTACTATTTAGCTGTAAGACTGAAAATATACCATTTATAGGAAATGAAGATCAATTGAAATAAGCCAGACTCACAAAGACAAATATAACATGTTTTACCTAATAGTATGTTGTTTTTCTAAGAACAATGATGTGAAAGTAGAAAAGAGATTGTTAGACTAGAAGGGAGTAAGAGGAGAAGGAAGTTTAAGAGAGGATAAAGATGGGATAAAATAGTTATCAGTTATTAGGATATTGTGACATTGACATAAATCTACTGAGGTGTAAAAATGTCCACCACATTCTATTATGTGAAATAGCAGATTTCAAAAACAGTATACAAAGTATGATTTTTAAATGGTCAATGTTTAAATAAATAAAAATTTTAAGTTATTACAGTAGAAGAAACATTGCTATTAATTCACCATAAAATATTCCCCCTTTCTTCAAACACACTTATCCTATCATTCTTGCCACTTTCTGAAGCATTTCAAGAAGTCTCCTTTCTTGGGGATCTTTTCATGCTCACCTTCATGTCCTGAATTGATTCAAAATGTCTATGACAACTTCTGTCAAATAAAAACATTACAGTGTGTCCTTATTTTTCTTAAGTCACTAGATCTGGAACCACAAGATAGAACTTCTGACTCTTCTCCAACGTCAAAATGACTAGGAAAGATAAATGCTTTGAGTAAATTCAGGACATCGAACCGCCACGGCAGTGTGCTAAGACATTCATGGAAAAGGAGCTCCAGAACTTCAGAAAGTGCCAAGAAGGATGTGGTATGTGTGGGAAGCAATGTAGAGTATTTTGAAGTAGTTAACTGCAATGTGTCTTTTACCATAACTTCTACAATTTTTAATATTTAGTATATTTTATCAGATTTCATATACAGCACTACCATTTTATTTTAAATGCATTAAGATATAGACAGCATCTAGAAAGGTGTGCATGTAATTTCTTTAATCTGTCTTTGGAAAAGATATGGTTGGCACATTTTTTCCTAGGAGTATTTTCTTCCTTGTGGATTATAAAATATTTCTAAGCAGAGCAAAGTAAGAATTGTTGCTGGTGTGATGACTCACGACCGTAATCCCAGCTCTCCTGTGAGTTCGAGGCTTTCCTAGGCTACATAGTGAGCTCAGGGCCAGCCTATACTACAAAGTGAGACCCTGTCTCAAAAAAAAGTATAGCCACTTTGGAAAGCAATCTGGCACTTCCTCAAAATATTAAATGTGCCTGGCATGGTAGCTCATGCCTGTAATCCCAGCACTCAGGAGGCTGAGGCAGGAGGATTGCTGAGTTCCAGGCTTGCCTGGGCTACATAGTGAGCTCAGGGTCAGCCTGAACTACAAAGTGAGACCCTGTCTCAAAAAACTAAAACACCTAAAAAAAAAAAAAAAAAAAAGAATCGCTGTATGTAAAGTGGACATGTTAATTAGCTTATTGTGCTGATCATTTCACAAAGTAATTTCTATGTACTTCAAAACACTGTGCTCCACACCTTTATATGTATAATTTTCCCCATTTTACTTTATAAAAATTATCAGAAAGCCTCCCTTTAAAACAAAAGATACAAATAATTTCCTGGAGAGCTGTCAATTACTTCTGGTAATGGTATCTCCTACACTCCTCATTTTCCTTCTCATCTTAACAGATAATTTTTAGATATGACTATTAGTTGTAACTAGAATCAAACTTCATCTTGCTAGTTATACATCATTATCTCTCACATATATCTCTTCACTTATATTCCCATATTCCTTTACTAATCTATATAGATGCTTATGTACATAAATGTGTATGTTTCTGCATACACATAAGTCTTCATTTACATGTATGTGCCCATGGAGATACATGTATGTCCCCACTTGAATATGTATTGTGTGGAGACAGACAAAGGAAAGGAGGAAGGACAAGGAGGAGGAGAGGCAACTATATAGTTTATAGAAAAACTTTAGAAAAACTTTTCTAAAAAATTTGAAGGAGTTATATTCCATTCCACAGAGAATGTAACTAGTGCTTAACGTTTGGAAAGATACTTGCCAAAAAGTCCCCAATTTCCAAATTCTGCTGTGAAAAAGTCTGGGGCTGGTGGATGAAGGTGAGAGGCAGTAATGATAGAAGTTTTCAAGGTACAGGACTTCCTAAGTTTTCCTTCCAGGTAGTCAGACCAATACAAATCTCTCCAATTCCTGCTTCTCCAGCATGCTGAGCAGGCTAGAGGAGTGACTTGTTCTACCCTGGGAGTCATTCTGGTTCTGCCAGAAATCATGAACACACCAAGGTTAAGAGAGAGGAGCTCCACAGGTAAGTAATGGCACAGGAAGCATTAGGAGGAACACAGAAAAATGGTCAATCAAAGCAATCAAAATAATACAGCACACAATTATTAGACATAGGTCTGAAATAGGCTGTACCCTTAAAAATAACTTCTTATATTTAAGCAAAAAATAAAAACCTGAAAAAAATTTTTTCAACTGCCATTCTGAAAATAATTCTCAGGTTGGCTGCAACATAAGAAAAATGGCCATTAACATGGACAAAAACATAATACAGAACCACTTCTCAGTTTCTTTTCAGGCTTTCCAACTGGACAAGGTGCAGAAAAATCAAATTTATTACAAGTACACAGAAGCCCAACAAGAAACTCTTGGACAAAAACACCTGATCTCTCTAATAAATTTAGTTCTAAATCTCATTTTCTCAAATTCTGAACCACCATTCAAGCTAATATGGAAAAAAAAATCCATAGCCTGGAAAACCACCAGGGCAAACAGGAAAACAATGTGTAAGTCTAGAAACAAGTCTCATTATTTCAAGTAGGTCTCGGGGATGAAAAGCTTACTCCTGAGGTGGTTTATTCAATACATTACCAGCACCCCGAAATGAAAGATATTCTGCCTAACTAACCTAGGTTCACTAGCAGTACAGGATCTAGCCTACCTTCATTTTTGTCATACATGGCTTCCCTAGCCTCGTCATCCAGGATGCTGCCTCCAGTGATACGCCTGACTTGAGTTATTGTCAAGTTTCTCATATTTTTATGACTAAGAGAAATGAGGATGTAATAAGGTAAACTAAACTCCAGTTGGACAAACATTACACATTCTGAAAAAACTGGATTATCTGAACAATCAATCAACTGGAGTGAGGTCTCTAGATCAGTGGTGGTGAACCTATGGCACATGCATTGTTTTTCTTTCCAGACAAAAGATGTTAACATTTGAACTTTTTTTTATCAACTAAAACTTCAGAGTTTACATTTAATTGCAATGTTGGCTCTTTGCCGTCGAGAAGTGGGTTTTGGATTGCAGGTTTGGCACTCAGTTGCTAACAGGTTCGCTATCATTTCTCTAGGGTCCCATCTTACAAAGCTACTTGGGTTTTTGCTGCTGCCATTGCTGCTGTTGTCTGGCAATGGGGACAGAACTCAGGACCTTATGCTTGCCAGCCAGGTCGCTGTATTACTATCCCTAGCTATAAACCTATTTCAAGAGGACACCATTTTGCCTTTTTAAGTGTAATTTTATTGTTTTTATTGTTTTTTTGAGACAGGGTCTTGCTTTGTAGTCCTTTGAACTCATAGCAATCCTCCTCATTCAGGCTCCTGGGTGCTGAGATTATAGGAGCGAACAACCATACCTGGTTGGAAGCAACAATTTTATAAAAGGAAAATAGTCCTGGTTCAATATGAATACTCAACCTCAGGCCCATTTTGGTAATATGTATCACACCTCTGACTACACTGTCCAGGCCAAGAAATTTACTTCCTAAAATAATAATTCAACATATGCAAGAATGTATAAGGCTCTCCACTGATGTAATATGACAAAAAACACAGTTAGGTGTTAAATACAATGAGAATGGTTAATGATGGTTCCACAAGATGGAATATTAAGGGATACTTAAAGTGTATTAAGACTTTTTTTTTTTGAGACAGGGTCTCGCTTTGTAGTTCAGGCTGGCTCTGAGTTCACTATGTAGCCTAGGCAAGCTTCGAACTCAGCAATCCTCCTGTCTCTGCCTCCCGAGGGCTGGGATTACAGGCATGAGCCACCACGCCCGGCACTGTGGTAGAGGTATTGATTGTTGGTGGGCATGACCCTCCACACCCAGCATTGTATGTGGTTACCAGGGATCAAACTCAGGACCTTGTGCTTGCGAGACAGCCGCCGGAACCACTGAGCTAACCCTCTGGCCCTGTATTGACTTATTAAATGACAAAGAAATATTCACTGTAGAAAATTCAGTTGGGGAAGAAACAGAAGATGCAACAGAAGACACAACTGTAAACTCATTTTGTAAAACTGTGTATAGACCCAGGCATATGCGTCAAGTAATGGAAAGGAAAAAAATTTCCAAAGTTAGTCATTATTTCTGTGTTAGGATAAAGAGTGATTTTTATTATTTGAGCCTATTCAGTTTTAAATAGTGCATATGTTTAAGAGTAATGAAAACTTACTTAAAACACTATAATTAGTTCTCAAAAACAATAAAAGGAAAGAGGCATATGTACACAGGGGCTTCAAGGCTGCCATTCAGTACTGTGACAGAAATGAAGTAGGGCAAGTAATAACACTGGGTAGTGACCAAGGCCACTTCCAAACATGTGGTCCACAACCACAGCGCTCAGGCCTTCACAGGACAATCACAGCCAGGCTGGTTATGGAGCCCTGTGTCCCCACTTAAATCTCAAACCAAAAGCTTGATGCAGCACCTGCTGCTCCCCCAGTCTGCTCCCTTTAAGGCTCATCCCACAAATGCCTGTATTTTTCAGACACAAGTCATATTTTGCTGTAGATAACGGACTGACTCCGGAGAAGGCAGCTGATAAAGAAAAAGTGCTCCATGCCAGATTATTCACTATAAAATGGACCACAGAGAAATTCAAAAGTTTCCCCCATAACTATTCCAAAACAATTTTTATTCTCCAGAAGAAAGCATGAACGACTTAAGGCTCTTTCGTTAACTCTGTAACATATGCTTTCTTTGAACTAATTGTAAGAACTAGGCTCCCCTCAGGGTTAGAGGGGGAATAAATCAAAGTAATTATTTCTGTGAAGTAGGTAAAGTGCAAATTTATTTTCTCCCACAGTAAAAGTCCCTAAAACATACATATGTACACAAAAACAACACACTCCTTTCATCAGTAACAGGCCAATCTACTACTATAAAGCTCAGGATTCAGAGTTTTTATACTTCTCTACATTTCTTCAATGCTGCTTTTGATTCTTTCTGGCTTCAGCACCAGCTTTTATCATCACTGTCATGTCACAATCTGGTTATAATGTAGAGAAGTAATGGGTTTTGCATTTGTTATACTTTGCCACAACAAAACTCCCTTTTAAGAGGTCATCGCAATACATACTTAGTCTAATATCATCAAGAGAGCTCCTGTATACATGACCACCTCCTTTATGGGAGAGGTGACTATAGAAAGGTAGGGTAGACACAGTTGTTTAACAAGCCAAATTTAGATGTGTGCATCTGATACCGATCCAAGATCCTGTGTAACAAATCAAAAGCAGCAGCCCAGCCCTTCTACATCTGAAGTGGGCTACTTGGAGGGATGCTAACCTCAGCCTATCTCCTGGCTCAGCTTTTAGAACTACTCCAAGTGCACCATGAACGCTGACATCAAAAATCAACACACCAGCTCCAAGTGCTAAACAGCTCCTCCCCAAACAACTCATAAGGTCAGTCTTCTTAGACCTTCTCAGAGAAAGGTTTAACAACAAAGATGGAAAAATTACTTATAAATCATTTTTTCCTCCTAAGACCTTTCATCACCTAATCCTCCTTAAATTGTCCCCTTTTTAGGTAGAGTGTAATATATACACAGGTAGATTCGATAATAAGGAAATGTGTATTTAATCCTGAATGTATTTGCCGCTGCTTCAAACAATCATTTCTGGAAGTGCAGACTCATGACTTAATTATGTAAAGGGCGAGCCCAGCTTCGTGTAGTCTTTTGTTTGTGAGCCTGTCTCTAGCTTTACTTACTCATGATATTAGGCAGAGCAACCTAATACAGACCCGCAGCTGTGCTCACACAGTGATGAGCGCTTGGGGAATACTCTGCGCTTCACGTGCATATAAAATAGGTGAGCTTACCATTCCCTACATATGTTCCTCATTCTTCTGTGCATTTGTGGCTGGCAGCATTTCTAATCACAGAAGCCACTCACTCTGTGAACAGTCCAGTGCACAGATCAGTGGCCAACAACACCCATACCACACTCAGGGGCTGACAGGTCTCTGGTATAGTGTACACCCCAGCCAATAAACCAGCTTTCACCCTCACTTAGAATGCAGACTGGCCAGGACATAGCAAGGGATTTTAAGACTCACAGTTTAGTCTCTTACTGAATAAAAAGTGCCTTGCATCTCAAGCACAGAATCTAAAGCAATAAACAAAGAGGTATGAATAGATTTGCACAGAAGCCAGAAAAAAGCATCACAGCAAGACAGCAAGAGCCAGAGCAACTCGGTGGTCTTAAATGAGGCAAACAGCAGAACTCTACTCCTCAGGTAAGAGAATGAGCTAGACACACAACGCTGTAAAACATCCTTGGTTTTGTGTCAGAAGCAGGTTTCAGAACAGTATGTTTAGAAAGATCCCATTTTCATTTTCACTCCTATTCATGTGTATCTATCAAGTGTGTATCCTACTTCATTTGAAAAGGAAGTATTCTGGAAGCAAATGCAATGAACTGTTCATTATGGTTATTTCCTATGGCTAAGGAGGAAAAAGACAAGAGTTAAAAAAAATGAGAGAAAATTTTTACTTTAAAACTTAACATTCATCTAAGACCATTTGTTTTGTACATGTGCACCACGATTACAATTACCGAGGGTGTTTTCATTTTTAAACAAACAATGGAGGGCCTCCCAAAGTCACAAAAGGGCCACTTTCCTTATAAAAACCAGCTGTGCTCATCTACATTCATTATATAAACAGGTCATTACACCCCAAGGCTTAAGAACTTGCCCCTGGCCTTCTCCTGCTCTTACAATCCAGTCTTCTTCCCAGACTCCAGCTGCATCTCCTGCGCAGCACAGCCTGGGTGGAGACACAGGAGCAGAGTGTCCCGACTCTCTCGTAACAGAGTTGGCTGTAGTTCTTGGCTTTTGGCTGTCCCTCTCACCAGGTCTTCTCTCCAGGCTCCTCCCCGCCGAGGTTTCGGTTCAAGTATCACCTGAGCAGAGTTACCTCCCTCGACAACCCCCCCCCACATGCTTCCGAGAAGCCCTCCTCAGATGCTCCGTGTCCCTGCTCTGGTTTGCTGTTTCCCACCCAGTTCTTACTGCCTCTGCAATTACCATTCATATCCTTCTAGGCTGTGTGAACAGGTAGCTGGTTTGTCCCTCATCCGCATGCCTCATAACGGACTAGGCACATAGCAGACCCTCAACTACTCACTGAATGAAGGAACATACTTCAGAGATAGGTGTTAGAAAACCCCATCTCTTGAGAGGAAACTGGTAAAATTGCTGGACTTTTTCAAAGCAGGTTTTACTTTCTCACATATGAAAAAAAGAATATACTACACTGGTAAATGGCTTTTCAACCAGAAACCAATGCCTGGATCATACTCACCATTCCAGAAGTGAAGGGAAAACCTAGAAAATTCAAAGGAAGGCGGAGGTTATATCCCCTAATATGTCACAGAAGTCCTCAAGATTTATCTATCCATGAATGTTCATAGTGCTTGGCAAAGACCATGAAGAGGTTTTCTGTGACCACCTCTCCTGGGTGTCAATGAAAGGGACAACCAAACCCTGGAGGAAGAGAAGACATTTGCTCACAGCTGGTCTTAGCCAAAGCCCAAAAAGTATGTTGCTCAAAATAGGGGAGAAATGAAAGGCATTGAGACATGGGGGCCGTAATATTTTCTTTACCAAATCTCCATCTTTTCTCTTGGCCAGGACTTGTTAAGAGTATGTTCACATAATTGGAGTTTTGGAAGGCCTGAGTTCAGACTCCACCATGTTGCTATTTGTTGTGAAGAAGTACACCCAGAAAAACCTGGCTTTTTCACAATTTAGCCTCAGTCACCTTGTGAGAAGATAATCAAACCTGGATTTAAAAGGTAGCTAACATCAGCATGGTGTCTGTTTATGGATGATTTCCACAGCAAAGATGTGTATACAAGTTTTCTCCTCAAAGAAACATGTGCAGAAAGAGCAAAAGAGACTCTTGGCTGAAGATGCCAAAGAACAAATATTGGTGCATGATAGCAACCACACTAAATACCTCTTTGTAGCAACAAATACAACAGCAAAAATAGAGACACACAACTTTGCTTGTTTTGTTGCCCTAAGAAAGCTATAGAAAAGGAGGGTTATTAAAAAAAAAAATTCTTCCCTTCAAAGTTGACCACCTTAGCACTGTTGTTTCTATCTATAACCTCAACTACTGGGGAGGCTGAGACAGAAGGATTCTGAGCCTGAAGATGGCCTGGGAAACTTTTTTTTCCAGTAGCCTTAGAAACTTAACGAGACCCTATCTCAAAAAATAAAAAGGGTTATGGGCCGGAGATTTAGCTCAGTGGTTCTGGCGCCTGCCTCGCAAGCGCAAGGTCCTGGGTTCAATCCCGGTAACCACATAGAATGCTGGGCATGGTGACTCATGCCCCCCAGCAATCAACACCACATACCATAATGCCGGGCGTGGTGGCTCACATCTGTAATCCCAGCACTGGGGAGGCAGACATAGGAGGATTGCTGAGTTCCAGGCTTGCCTGGGCTACAAGGTGAGCTCAGGGCCAGCCTGAACTACAAAGCGAGACCCTGTCTCACAAAAATAAACAAACAAACAAACAAACAAACAAACAAATAAATAAATAAATAAATAAATTTTTAAAAAGCGTTAGGGATACAGTTTGAACCAAGCTTTCTGTTCAAATACATAAGTCCTATCAGAGATTTTTTTCCCCCTATTGGTTTGTATTTAAGACTATAATGTAAGGGAGTTGGCAAATGGGAGTTGGAAGATATCATTTACACAAGATGGATAAACACTGTATAAACCTGTGTCTCTAGTTAGTAACACTCTATTTTATCTTTAACTTGTTAAGAGTACAGATTTCTTGCTAAGTGTTCACATAAAAATAGAAATTGAAAAGAACTTAGTCATACTTAAAATGTATACTTTAGGGCCAGAGGATTAGCTCAGTGGTTCCGGCGCCTGCCTCGCAAGCACAAGGTCCTGAGTTCGATCCCCAGTAACCACATACAATGCTGGGCATGGAGACTCACGCCCACCAGCAATCAATACCGCATGCTACAATGCCAGGCATGGTGGCTCACGACTGTAATCCCAGCACTTGGGAGGCAGAGACAGGAGGATTGCTGAGTTCGAGGCTTGCCTGGACTACATAGTGAGCTCAGGGCCAGCCTGAACTACAAAGCGAGACCCGGTCTCAGAAAGAAAAAAAAATGTATACTTTGCATACTAATCTATGTGTATAAACATATGCATATGTACATATACAAATACAGATACACACTCATACAGTAGAGACAACATGCAAGCCAGTACAGGCAAGTGTGAATGAGCATCTGCATACACTCTTCCAAGTCTTCAAAACATGTTTGCTTTTAATCCTTTCATGTTTTTTCGGTCCTTTTCCTAGGATCCCTCCATGACAGATAAGTTGGTCTTAAGCTACCAGATGAGAAACTGAAACCAGAGGGTTCTGACATGTGTAACAGAAACAAACCCAAAAGATTTTCTTTGCCTCTGAAATTGAGAAAACAACTTCTCAGTCCCAGGGAAAATGAGACTCCCTTTGCAATCCCGCTGGGTGTCCCCGCTAGGTTGAAACACTGTGAGAGCCCCCTACACAGGTAACTGAGGTTTGGGGCTGTTCACAGCTCTTCTCTCCTTCCTCTTTCCCCCAGGTCCACAATTACACTTGTTCTCAGCACACAGTGAGTCTACAGGGCAGCACTATCAAAGATGAGGCCACTCTAGGTTTTGGAGCCCTGTTGGGTAAGACACCGCCCTTGGCTTCACTCTAGACAAGTCGCTGTATCTCACTCAGCCTCCATCTCTTATGAAACTGTAATAGTATAACCCGTGTCTCACAATATTATTGTGAGGTTTAAATGAGACAAAACATGGAAATTAATTAGTACAACACCCAGTGATAGTAAAATAAATAAATAAATAAATAAATGAGTTAGGAAACCTTCAGAGTTAATCATTATAATAGAAACTTATCAGATCAAAATAGGAACTGTAAAAAACACCTTCACTCCTAGGCCACAGTTTCCTGTCTAACTGTAGAATGCCACCCCAGCTTCATAGCCTACAGTAGCTCTATAGCCTACAGTCACTAAAATATCAATATCATTGAAAAGTTGATAATATAATCAGGGGATTAGTCAGCCAATGAAACACAGAAAGGATGGTGATAAAGGCAAATATGTTGGCTCACCCAAAGTGTGTTTCCTGAAGAAGGTCAGACATTATCTGGTGTCCTGGTTGCCACAAATGATCCTCCTGTCCCACTTTCTTGAGTAGTTAGGGCCACAGATGTATGGCAGTGCACCCACATGTCAGTTATGTTTTAATAAATCTATTTAGATATGGCCTGTATTTTTCTTAGACAGTCTGTTTAAAAATACCCCCCATATGAGGTACCTAGTATTGATCACACACTGTGCCATGTTAATTTTCCTTTATCTCAGGTAGGCAGAAACTATTAAGAGAAACATTAATGTAGTCATTTAAGGGCTTCACATTTTGCTCTTTAGCTTTATGAAGGAGATGAATCATGATATGGTTGGACACTGATCAGATCTTGGTGATTCCAAGTTGAAAGGGTGTGACACAGAAAGAAGCAAAGGACAGGAAAAACAGTCACCAGAATTCTATCCAGTGCAACTTTGCAGACCTCCAGAGGAAGGCTCTGTGCATAATAGAGATCATCTGTGAAAAAATACCCAAAAAAGTGATCATCTATGAAAATACCCAGTGGTGCTGATGGTTGAAATCCAACAGCACAATATGGGAGAATCCCAGGAAGGCAGGCTGACACCTATAACCTTCGTCTGCATTCAGGTGTTCATCAGCAGTCAATGGCAAGCACTATAGAAATTTAAATCGAATTAATGTCCAACAGCAAACGTAAAGAACAGGATTTGGAGATTCAAATGAGAATAAAATATACCATAAACATTCTGATTCTAAAATTTCAAACACAATTGTGGGATAAACAAAGCCAAAGGTTTATGGGTAGAAATAGGACAGTTTAGAGAGCTGCCACAGTTCCTTACTAACAAAGATGGTCACTGTGCCGGGTGTGGTGGCTCACGCCTGTAATCCCAGCACTCGGGAGGCAGAGACAGGTGGATTGCTGAGTTCGAGGCTTGCCTGAGCTACATAGTGAGCTCAGAGCCAGCCTGAACTATAAAAAGCGAGACCCTGTCTCAAAAAAAAAAAAAAAAAAAAAGATGGTCACAAACAGAAACATGGAAGTCCTAGTTTCTCAGACACCTGACCGTTTCAACGAAGACTTGTGAACTAAGCTCATTAATGTCTAAGCACTGGATGCATTTCCTGCCAAGGCTGCACAGAGTGAAAAACAACGAGCACCATGACTTCCAGGCTTGGATTAAGCAGGAGCCCTTTTCAGAATGCTGAGGCCCAGTGTTCTTGGAGATAGGACACTATTCACTTGGCAAATATCTTGTCCTGGCAGCAGGTGCCAGAGAAGAGGTCACAGAGGTGTCAGAGCATGGACACAGGCTGTCTCTTGTTCCTTGAAGGCAAAGCTAGACAGCTGAGCTTCAGCACATCAGTATGAGAAGTGGGCTATTTCAAAGCATGTGGAAGATGTCCAGGCTGCATCCAAGACTAATGATCTTCATTTTCAAGGCCTCTGAGATACTGGCAGGCTGCAGTGCTTGCCACAGCAACCAATTGCCAAAGAATTCAGGACATGAATGACAGCTCTTGGTGCAACTGTGAGACCTAGGCAGTTCATCTGTCTGGACAACTGCCAGTTCTTTCCTACTCTCCTGAGACAGAAGCAAAGGCCAAGTCTAACTTTTAAGTTAGACCATCATATGGTTCTTAATTCCTCTGAACCCACAACCATTTTCTGTCTCCCTTCAATTAAGTTTGCATTCAGCTAATTACTAGGAAAGGACATTTAGGGGGTAAAATGAGGAAGATGACTGACAAACTGGTAAAATGAGACATACAAATGATTATTTGGAGGTGTGGTGTTGTGTAATAGTTCCAACAAAATTTCAGATGCAAGAACAACTAGGGTTAAGCCCTAGTTCGATCCATTTTTAGCCAGGAGCCTTTAAGAATAATAGTTATCTTCTTTAATGGGTGTTACATAGCTTTATCTCAATCATAAGCAGCATAATATTTGATATGAATCAGGTGCTCAAAGAATGGCTATTGCTATCATCATAGTGAGAGCTATCAAAACTCTACATAAGATGAAGGAATCCCACAGGTCCATCTTTTACACTTCAGGTCTTTAATGAGTTCCCATTAAGTGTAAGGTTTTATTCCAGGGAGTGGGGATAGAAAGAATATCATAATTAAGGAATACTTTTGCTCTTACAAACTTAAAATCTTCTGATGGAGCTAGACAAGCAAATTTACTCATATATGCACATGTGTATGCATGCACACACACACACACACACACATGCTAAGAGGCAAAGCAGGAACTAAATGGCCAATTATTAAGTTGTACTTCTTAGTCACCTGGGTTCTAGTAACCAGAATTTGGAAACAAAACAAATAAAAGGCTTCTCATTCCCATCAATAATCTTTGCAACTCAGTTTCCAAAAGAAATACAGATGTCCAGGAAGTATATGAGAGTAAATTCAACAGAAATAAAAAGCTTTCCATTCCCATAAGAAATTCTGGCATCCCAATTCCCAAAAGATATGCTAATACCTAGGAAGTCTAAGAAGTGCATTCAACTAGATTGGTAAAAAAAGAAATGTACCATAGGGCCGGAGATTTAGCTCAGTGGTTCTGGTGCCAGCCTCGCAAGCGCAAGGTCCTGAGTTCAATCCTGGTAACCACATACAATGTTGGGCGTGGTGACTCATGCCCACCAGCAATCAATACCATATACCACAGTGCCGGGCATGGTAGCTCATGCCTGTCATCCCAGCACTTGGGAGGCAGAGGCAGGAGGATTGCTGAGTTCGAGGTTTGCCTGGGCTACATAGTGAGCTCAGGGCCAGCCTGAACTACAAAGTGAGACCCAAAAGCAAGACCTGTCTCAAAAAAAAAAAAAAATTTAAAAATTAAAAAAAGAAAAGAAAGAAATGCACCATAACATGGACAATTCAACTTTCTACCTGGACAACCAGCAAAAATCAAAAATAATTACTACGCTTAGTGCTGGTGAAGACAGGTACACAAATATTTTCAACTCCTACTACTGAGAATGTCAATTAGTGTAATTTTTTTAAAGCAAGTTTTGCACTGGTCATCAAGATTGTGTTAGGTATAAACTTTGACACAAACTTTAAAAATATCTATCCTGAAAAAAGACAATAAACACATATTAGAATGATTATTTTGGGTTGTTTCTAACCACAAGACGTGAATAATAACTCATCTTCAGTAGAAATTTGCTTAAACCAAATCCAAACCTAGACTAACACACAGATATCAAAAAAACCCATACTGTTATTTATCCTAAGATGGAAAGATGTTCTAAATATGGCTTAAATAGAAAAAAACTAGCTTGCAAAAGAATGTATATAATGTCTCTGCAAAAAATATTCAAAGAATAAAATTATTACTGATAGAAAAGGTTTTTTTATATGGTGGAGGAGTGAATAAGGAGGGATAAAGAAAAATGCAATGGTAATAAATAAAGGGAAACAAAGCTTATGTATTTAGGGGGTGGGTATTATGGGGTAGGTATGGGAGTGGGAAAAAATGAGAATTAAATTGTGTCACATGCTGGTACAAATTCCCAGTACTGAGTGTGACCATGATGTGTATAAACAATGTACCAATAAAGAAAAATTTTTGAAAAAAAAGAAAACACTTAAAAAAATTTTGTAAAAGCCATGTGCCTGCATGCTTGGACAGAAACACACTACATTAAAATCCTACTTCTAGGGATGGAGACTTAGGTTAGTAGTTCCGGCGCCTGCCTCACAAGTGCAAGGCCCTGAGTTCGATCCCTGGTAACCACATACAATGCTGGGCATGGTGACTCACGCCCACCAGCAATCAATACCACATACCACAGTGCCGGGCGTGGTGGCTCACATACTTGTAATCCCAGCACTCAGGAGGCAGAGACAAGGAGGATTGCTGAGTTCAAGGCTTGCCTGGGCTACATAGTGAGCTCAAGGCCAGCCTGAACTACAAAGCGAGACCCTGTCTCAAAAAAAAAAAAAATCCTAATTCTAGTTATTCCTTGGATGACTTGTAACAAATGAGTTTCACTGTATTTGTACTGCCGTGAATTACTTCTTTTCATGATAACCACATATTCCTTTGTCTTGCCTCATACAAATCACATTTGTTTGGAGGAGAATGAAACTGAGAATCAAGGACCACTCATCACATTATACTACTTCTCCTATGTCTCTAGGCCAAAAATGACTTAATAAGTATGACAAACATGTCTGCATAAGATTTAAAATCCATCCTGCACAAATTCTTTTATCCTATGCTCTTGAAAAGCAAAATAAAATGAGGGCAGATGATTTCAAACTAGCCTAGTACAACTAGTGAAACTGTTTTCAAAACTCCAGAGATAGAATATTAGTCACCTGACATCCTTGAGCACATACTAAAGTTACACTGGGCGCCGGGCTTCATCGTCACTGTAATTCCATTTGGAAGCTGTCATAACTCTCCTGGGTTTTCGGGTGAGAAACCTGAGGCTTAGAAAGATTAAGTCATTTCAGGTCTCAAGGCAGGTGAGCAACAGCGCAGCTCTGTAGACGAAGCTGCAGCCACTTCCCAGGGCTCACGTAACAGTACCATTCACTGGGCGCTTTCAGAGATTTTCCTTCTTGTAGTTCTGGAGGCTTCAAGTTTGAAATCAAGGGTCACCTCCTGCTGGAAATCTAGTCTTCTTTCCACTTCCAGTGTTTTCTGCAATCCTTAGTGACTCATTCAGCATCATTCCAATCTCTTCTTGCACTGTCATGAGGCTCTGTCCTCCCAGCCTCTGCCATCTCTTCTTAAGAGGGTGCTAGTCTTAACGGAGCAGGACCCCACATTGACTGAATCACATCTGGAAAGACCCTACTTCCACAAAAGATCACATCCTGTGGTGCTGGTTATTACTGACTTCAATGTGGCTTTGGGGGGCCACAATTTGTAATAAAGACCAGGTCTTTGTGCCTTCCTTTAATTTGCCCTGCCAAGAGCAATACAAACTATGTTCTGTTGGGTTTCATAGTCCTTCGGCATAGTAAAGGATTGACAGTAGAAAGCCACTCCCTCCTGCTTTCTGGCAAGATATAATCCAAACCACTTAAGGCAGGTGAGCTCTGTCCCAGAAAGACTGCTTTCTGCCTCAGATCCCATCTGCCACTGAGGGAGTCTTAGAAGCTATTTACTCTTCAAGTTCAGGTTCTGCACTTGACTTACAAGATGTTCAAGAGCTTTGCACAGTTAAAGGCCCTGAACAAATGTAGACTAAATCTGATGCACTTCCCCAGAACCTCATAGTTGAGATGGGATCAAACACCCCATGATAAGAAGATAGGGAAATGCGGTACTATTTTAGTATGCTCTTGGTATAACTCAAAACCTTTGAAATCCATTTAGACTAGACACCAGAAACAAATTACCAACTCATTATCTCTTGACTGAATCAGTTATTTTCTTCTTTAATTTTTGGAATTATTTCCCAAAGCATCAAAGGCTAGTAATCAAAAGGCTATCATCAAATCATCCTTTCAGCTTGGATTTCACAGGCCAAGGCATTTGGCTCAGCAAATTGGAAGAGAAAACACAGCAGGATCCCTGGGTGAGAACTAGTATGCCCCACTTATTTCACATGAGGAGACAGGAAATATTTATGTGTCTCTAAGAATATTCATTTCAGAGCGCTCAAATTCATTTCCCAAAACACTACTGAGCAAATAAATGCCATCTGCAGGTACATTTGGAACAGCAGAACAACCTCTCAGACGTCACTGCTGGCTCCATCACAGAATGAGAAACCCGTAAAGGTGAGCAAGGCCTCCCACCTGCCTCTGGCCCTCTGTCTCAATGAGCTGCCATGTGGCCCAAAGAGACAGCTGGGCCTGGAGTGCCCTCGCCCCCCACCCCATACTGCAGTCATATGCAAAATGTCAGAGGCTTCCAAGGAGCATCAAGCTGTACCTTCAATGGCAAGCATCCCAATGGCCCTGGCAGCTGACGGCAGTGAGAGGTTATGCTTCCTGTAGCTTCCATGGTACACGGGCTGAAAATGACTAAGATGACAGGTATGATATTCCCTGTTGTCACTCAGCTTTGCCAAGTTCCTCTTACACTAATTTCTCCCCACATTCTCCCCTCCCAGCACCCCCCTACTCCCCACAAAGCTTTTTTCTTATTTATAAATTCTGTACTTTGTTTTCTTCTCCCCATAGTGGGGCTTGAAACCAGGCCTCACACACACTAGGCAAGTGCCCTATCACTAAGCTACCTTGCATTTCTCCTCCACTTTTGTTAAGTTTTTTAAAGAAACAAGTTAGAAGTCAGTAATTTATCTAAAGATGCATTCATTTTCCAAGAGGGTGGTCTCTAGCCAACCGTGACTATTTAAATCCTTTAAAGTTACTTCATTTCCCCCATGGCTGTAGTCACCACATGTAACATGCTCAGTGGTCACATGGCACTCATGGTTGTCATTATAGCTCAGCACAGATACAGAGTGTATTATGTTGGCCCAGAGTCTACTGGATGGCTCTGGTCTAGAGGACAAACATCACTCCAACTGTCCCCAGCCCTTCACTTGAGGCGAAGCCATTCTGCTGCCAGTCTCCTTTGTGTCCTTGCAGAGACCTTTTCTATGCGTAAGCCAGTGGGGGAATGTGAACTTCTCTTGTTAAAACAAGTAAGAAGGGGCCATACACATTTTGCACTATGCTTTCTTCATTTAATAAGCCTCAGAGCTCATAATATAACTGTACACACAGAGTGTCATTCTGTGGATGCGTTTAAGGGATAGCAATCTATTGGCCCCAGGCCAATGCCGCCACCCCACCCCCAGATCCCTTTGTTCACCCCTGCATGCCCCTAAAACCCCATTCTTAAGCACTATTACCCAACTCCCAGATCCCACATCCTTAAACTCTTCTCTGATTGTTCACTTTCTTATCCTATTATGATCCCAGCTATCTCCTGATGCTGCTCTTCTTAACTCTGAAGCAGAACCTGTTTCTCTTGTTTATACCACATTCCCAAAACTTCTTTCAAGTGGGTAGTTTCAAAACTTTTCCATGATTAATCAAATTTGAAGCTGAAAAAAAAAACTATTTGGTGGCACTATGAAATGGTGTAGCTGCTAGGGAAAACATTGCAGAAGCTTCTCAAAATATCTAAGAAAGGAATGTTGTATGATCTGTCAATTCCACTTCTGGATATAGACTGAAAAGAATTGTAAGCAAATTCTCAACGAAGTAACTGCACACCTATTCATGGAAGGATTCATCCCAATGGCCGAGAAGGGGGAGCAATCTGTGAATGGATACACAAAAATGTGGCACATAAATACAACAGAATATTATTCAGCCTGTAAAGAGAAGGAAATCACGTCACACACTACAACATGAATAAGCCTTGACAACACTGTGTCAAGAGAAATGTATCAGTCACAAAGAAATACTGTATAAATACTCCTAATGAGGTCTCTAAAATAAACAAGAAAGTAGAATGGTGTTATTAGGGGCTGAGAGGAAAAGGAAACAAAATTGTTTAATAAATATAAAATTTTAGGTTTGCAAGATTAAAGATCTCTAGATCTGTCTGACAACAATGTGGATATAGACTATTCAACTATACACTTAAAATAGTTACAATGTCAAGTGTTATGCTATGTTTAATTACAAAAAAGCAACAATAAAACAATTATTGGGATATATTTTGTAGTGGCATGGAGGCCATGATTTGTCCAGAGTACCTAACACCCCATCCCTTCCATAACCAAGATACACTGTCATTATGAGGCAGGATCAAGGAAGCTTTTATTCTCTTCACATTGGGGATTTCTCCTGAGTTTCTGGACCCAGTTTATAAAAATAAGACAACTTAAATAACAGCCAGTTGGATACTTGCCAATAGTAATATTGTTCTCTAACAACTTACTGAACATAAATGGTTTTTCTACCTGTGCTCCTCACAACTCATTTATGCTCATTAATATGTAAACATTAGACTCTTAGCTGGCAGTAATGTCATGAATTTTTAAGCAGAGATTGCAACTTCAAAGTCAGCAATAAACTGTACTGTCTTAATCCCTAGATTAGTAACTGCAGGTGAATTCACTGGCATCATCACATAAACAGGAAACTAGCAATGATCACAGCATCACCTCTGCGATGGGGCTTTTGGGTGATAATAAATACTTTCAGTGGTGCCCACTATGAAATGCTTAAAACAGTGAAACTATAGATATTCCTAGTCGTCAGTCTTCATCTGGGCAAACTTCAGGCCCCTTGGTAAAAATTCGAGAGATCTCAACAGTACAGAAAAGCTGCGCTTGTGGCTTTGTGACTAATATGTATGCAAAATCATTTCAACAGAAAGGAAATCAGATAAGAAATCAAATTAGAAGAGAAGAATTGGGAAACATTCTTTCTGAAATTTTAAAGCAGATGCTGGATTAGTAACTAAGAAAACAAAGAGAATAGAACTTTCTCATAATTCTTTGCATTTTATTTCTTCTGTATGTAGAAGAAATTCTACTTTGTATATAGAAATGTATACAAATACAATGATACATATCATTTTAAATTCCTAGAAGCCATGTTTAAAAAGTAAACAGAAACAAAAAAATTTAATTTAGCTCAATATATCAAAATATTGTGCTACGGACATGGAATAAATATTTTTAAAATTAGTAAAATTATTTGTTCTTAATTTTTGGAATCTGGTATATATCTTACAGCACATTCATTTCAGACATACCACATATCAAATGTAAAATACTTGATAGTGTCAAGTATTTTGAATATTGTAACTGTACTAAAATGTGTAGCTTCTGACAAGGTAGTATCTAGCTCTTAAAATATTAGCATACTTTTAAATGATACTCCCTGGATTGTTTTCATTAAATTATTCAAGTAGCTACATAATAGACTGTGTGCCTGTATCCTTTGTCCCTTTAGCTAAAATAGTGTTAATGTAAACTTGAACATCAACATTATCATTTCATTTCAAATTTTACAGAATTAATTTGCTACCATTAAGTTTCTCAACAACAACTTAACCCACTTTAAAATTAACTTTGTCCAAAACAATATCATCTATGATATCAAGAGCCTAGTAAGTTTTTGCTTCTTAAAAGAGCTAATGTACTCAACAAGTAACGGAAGTTTTTGTGTACCCCCTAAAACCAATAATGAAGGGTACTAAAATTTGTTGTCAACAGTGAATCCATTTTGGCATCATCTTTCAGAAGTTTCCATTGTGCACATTCAGTTACAAATACATTACTTCCTGAATCTCCTGGCACCAACAAGATAGCCCCGCCCTTACATGTCTGAGTATGGCTAACAATGCATTCCAGAATACCTTACTCTGGGGACTACCACATGCTAAGTGGACAGCTGGCAGAGTTACTCAGTTGTGATGAACCCAAAATTTGCAGTGGCAAGGTAAAACTCTTGCCTGATGCCCTGATATATATATGCATGAGTATCTTACAATAAAACTATACATGAATGTTTAAAAAATATTACAGTAAAAGGTACACTGTCATTAATTTCTCTCAAAACATAACCCCTAACTTCAAGTGCATGTATCTCATTATTATTGACCATTTCTGAAGCAGTTTTGGGTATCTTGTTTTGTGAATGTCTTTATAAAATGTGATCAAAAATATGGTGAATGCTGCTGCTACATGCCATATAACAGAAAAGGAAGCTCATGAAAAAATATTACAGTGTATTCTCATGTACCTTATTCACTAGACCAAGAACTTTTCCACTTCTGGCTCTTGGCCTAAGTCAAAATGACCAGGAAAGGTAAACTTTTTCAAGCAATTCAGGGCATCAAGTCACCAAAGACAGCAATATTTTAAACACTGATCATATATTTTTATCACCCCTCTGTGCACATGCATATGCATGTATGTGTGCTCCTCACTATAATTCTGTGAAGGAGGAATTGTTTTCCTGCTTTTCCAGATGAGGAAAGGAGGCACAAACCATTCTCAGCACTAGCACTTTAAAATCTTCAAAACCAACAAATCTTATCCTGGGAGTGGGAGTGCTCATGAGGCCCTGCGTTCTAATCCCTTCTACTATTTAAAAAACTATATATATATATATATATATATATATATATATATATATATATATATGTATGTATGTATATAAAAATCTGATTCTAGAACTTGTTCTCTTATTACCCAGGGGTGTTCAGTCACTATTGAGCAGTGCAGGTGAAACTGTGGCACACACAGTACAGCAGGCTGTTTGAATCACGAAAAGCTCTGACAGGTTCACTATCACTGCTACTAAGTAAGGGAAGCTTAAAACAATACATGTTTTACAGGCAAATGCAGATCCTTCAAATGCACAATTTGTACCCCCAGGATGAGGCAGCACACTCTAATATGGAAAGTGGTGGAAAACAAGGAGAACAATGTGAAAGAATGCTTTGAAATATCTTCTGTAAAGCAGAGATAGTTCCTTAGAAGAAAAAGCATACAATTTTAAATTAAGATTACAGTAACAGAAAGGACAAGAAGATGGATAAGAACTGACAGACTGATGGACAAGCAAATAAACATTCACTCTAGACTCAAGAGTAGGGCACAAAGGTGATTAAAAAGTAGCATCGTTCTCTGTGACCATCCCAGGAAGACATTACCATGGCTGATATCATACTTGCTGCCCTTAAAGGCAACCTGGAATCCTCATTACTGGTACAGAAGCTGCAGAATACTTTGTGTTGATGGCCTAATTGTCTAGCCTCCCTTTGCAAGGGCTTTCAAGTCTGGAAAAACTGAAGAATCTACTTACATGTACTCTCTATGAGCAGAGTGAACAGCAGCAGCATTGCTGTAACGCCACAGGACAATCGCCGATGACAACACATCCAAGATGGCATCAAACTAGAAGGAAATATGGCATTAGTGCTTTTCCAGAGTTAGTGCAATAAAACTATGAAGACACAAGACAACTGTGCTGTATTCCAGAGTATCTGAACAGTCTCTTAGTGAAAAGAGATACTGAATGTCTCAAGGCAACTGCTCCTAAACCTCATGGTGGAGCCTGGGGCATGGAGCTCAGAGCACCACAGTACTAGCCTGGTGGCAGTACAACAGCCCTTAGTTGTGGTGGACTCTGCTCCCAGCGCTCTGGAGATACAAGGCAGGAGATGGGGAGCACACTCTTTTGAAATATGTGGACTGGCTTTCCTGTGGCAGGCAAAATAATCTCAACATTGTGTGGCTCATCTTAATGGTGAGGTTCTTTTCTAGCTCTCAAGAGGACCCTTTCCCACCTGGCTTCTGGGGTGAAGGTGAGAGTCTCCAGAGAGTCTACCAACATTTCAATACTGTGTACAAAAAGCAAGGCTTTTGTCTCAAAGAGAAGGGCAAGATGGAGACACGAGGTCAAATAGAAGGTAAAGGGACACAGCAGGTGTGTTTCTGGGTCTGTGTACATGTGTTGTGACTGAGTGTGTACATGTGGTCATGAGGATTTCTCTGGACAGTCCACATCTTCCATAAGAAGACTCTGCAGCACCCCCACAAACATCAAGTTCTTATGACCGAAGGCAGACATAGATTTGGCAAGAGAAACATTTCTCCATACAGGAAACCCTAGCTCCACACAGGAGGAATGCTGCAAGCAGCTCTGCCAATTTTCACACTGTACCACACTCCTCTAGAACCTCATGAGAACTGGCATGGCATTGGAGGAATGAGGAAAAATAGCACTCAGTTTTGCAACATAGTTAACCAGCTTTCTCTCAACAGCTTTCATCTGGAGATAGATTGGGACTCATCCCAGCATCTGTCTACACCAGAAAGTTCATCACTCAGGACATACCAGCCTCACTCATTACCTCAAGGGAAAACAAGATCTAACACATCCTCTCAACCAACCAGTTTTTGAGGAAAACATGGATTCCTCACCTGTACTTGAGAAACACATGGTCATGCTGCAGTTTAGTTCTATTAAATTGTTGTTTTACAGAAGCTATTTCCATAAAAGGCATCGTTCCTATGCTCATCTCTCACATACTAACCATCTTCTTATTTGAGGGCTCAGGGAGAGGTACATGGACTCAGGAAAAACGTGCAAAACTTCATGAAAGTACATTTACTTACTGCAAACCCAAAAGCAGAGGCGCTGTACCTCATAACGGAGACAGCTAAAAAGAAAGAAAATATTATTCAGAATATTTGAAAACCTCAATTTCTCTCAATTGTGTGTGTTAAAAATTTACTGTCCTTATAAAAATATGAAATCAAAGTAGATGATAAAAAGATTTCCAAATTCCTTCTGCAACAATTTCCCTTCCCCTGTGTTCAGAAGCATCCAACCTCTAGATAAACCTGCCTCTGTAGTTACCAATCATATGCCTTCTGGGATTTGAGGATTTAGAAATCAGAAAAGAGACTTGGAACTGTATTAAACTTTCAGAGAAAAACTACAACTATCCAAACTTTTCTCATATTCATAATGAGTATTGGAATTTAATGCCCCCATCAATGCTAACATAATGGAAAAAAAATTAAAACCTCTTTTGCCTAAAGTATGAAGTAGACAACAACATAACTGTTTAGAAAAACAAAAAAAGATCTTAGACTATAGGTGGCTATAAACATAAATGCCACAGTTGTAATTAAAATGTTTTACCATATTCAACAAATAGAAGGCAATTCAATTTAGTGCCAGTTTTGCCTAATTCTGTTCTGTATCAAAGCAATGCTCAGCTTCAAAAATTGTTCTCAGTCTAACAATCAGACTCCATATAGGGAGATATACAAATAAAAGCCAAATTTAACAAGCTATACCCAGCCTCCAACAAAGAAAACTCCATGTCAGTCACCAAAGTTTTCAGGTGGCTTGCTCGAGGGCCCAAAGATTTCAAGTGTGGGACAGGCACCAGTGGGACGCAGTACAGTTAGCGCCTAAGTGGACATCCATTCAGCTGACTACAATGGCCCTTTCCTCATCTTACCCACCATATCCAGAAACAGACCCAGAGAATCACATTGTACTGTGTGCAGAAAGGGTCACCTGGCCCAAAGTGGACCAAAATTAGTTCATTTCTTAGTTGGTCCATTGTGTAGGTAAAACTGAAATTTGTCCCTGTTTACTAGAAAGACAAGGAGGCAGAAAGAAAAGCAAGGAGTGGAAACACAAAAGTAGTAAAAACCACTGGCTCTCTAACACTCTAAGTTCTCCCAAAGACATTCATTCCATTCATAAGGCTGAGGTGGAATATTGTCCATCTTCTTATCTTGACCTAAACTGCTCCAGGTGTTCCTGGTATTGTTCTTACTGACCCAGGAGGAGGGCCAGGGCCAGCTGGGCATAGTTCCCAGCTGCAGCTATCTCCGACAACACAGGTGTATGGGCTAAGTACACAGCTTTCCCAAGCCAGATTAATTCACAGCCCATGCTAGTGTGTGCAAAGACCAAGTGGATCCCTGGATGGATTGCCCAGAGGAAGGAAATGTCCTATTAAGTGGCATGGAGTAAGTTCTCCATCACTGTTAACTAACCATAATAAAATTTCACAGAAGCAAATCAAAAAGGGTATTTGGATTTTCCCTTTACAACCTGTTTTCAGAATATTTTAGCTCTGTTTCTTACAGGCTGCTTTTTCATCACTAGTAGAAACCTCTTAACTCCCACTAACACCTTGCACACATACTCAATAGCAAAAGGAGAGTTGCAGGGCCCGAGCACCGACTCTGTCTCTACTTAGGCTCCCCAGCTTGGATGTCACTGAGAGCACTGGTGGAGAAGTACTCACCTCCACGTGCAACCACAAGGTGAGTGCTTTTACAAGCAGTAAAATTTGACTTTAAAATATTTATTTATGAACTATATGGTGATACCAGACACCCACCATGAGCTATGGATTTCAAAAGATTGATTATAGTGAGAAACACAAAGAACTTCTTATCTCAAGGATCTAATCAAAGAAATGACTACTGAATGGTGGGATCTCCCCAAATCCATGGGAGTTTAATACCCATGATTTCAAACACTCTGGAATTTTACCAGAGAGTACTGTGCGTGAGTGAGGTGAGCCAGCTCAGTGGGTGGAAAACCTAGCGCCCAAGTAGAGTATTTCTATTGCTGTGCACCAAGGGACACGTGAGCAGTGGGGCTCTAGGTGGACATGGAGTGCTGAACAGAGATACATCATTCACTGATTAATTATCTCCATCTAATGTCCTTGATGACATGGGAAAGGAAATGCCAAAAATGCATGGGGAATCATGATTATACTGAAGGGCCCTCAACACAGCCTCATGCCTGGCAGCTTCCTGGTTCTCGCTACTAAGTAATAACAGCCATTAACACAAGAACCAAATGGGAGAGTTCAGAAGGTCTTTTAGGAATTTGTGAAGAATGTTGAGTACTAACTTCATTTTCTTTGGCTCCTAAATCATCATAATATATTCTAATTCTGCATTAAGAATGAACACAAGAGAAAGGATCAGACTGTTTTCAAAAGTCTCTGGTCCCATGTAAAGATAGCAAAGCCCAGGTTTTCACTGATGTATTTCCAACTTCCTTCATTCCAAGAATGTGTCCCACTTGGAAAACAGGGGGCTTAGACCAGTATGACCCTCAGAGCAGAGATGATGTTATGGGCCCCCAAAGTCCACCATAGGCCAAAGTTCAATACTGACTATAGGACAGATAGCAGACATGAGTCTCGTTATGCTGCCAACTGGCAATGCCCATGAGATGAGCAACCAGGCAGCCACGAAGCAGAGGTATCCTATGAAGGTTGCTTTTGTCAAGGCAGGGTCCACGGAACCAAGAGTGATGAAGCTACGGAAACTGTCAGGATGCTAGTACAGAGCCTTTTCAACATACCCTGTAACTGCTGGGATATAACAGACTGACCTGCCTACTGTCTCCAACTTCATCTGGATAGCATTATGAGAATCTTGGGGAATATTCAATAATTTTTTCTCACATCCAGACCCATCATCATTGCTCATAAGTTACAGATGCATTTGCAGAGCTGGTGGTCAACACCACCTCCAAGGTGTGTGATCCCAAGTGATGGGGAGCCCTATTCAATTTTCTGGGGAGCATGCCATGGTTTCCACCTTCCCTCCTCATAGTCAAAGCACAAATGCTTTTCCATCTGATTAGGCTGCACTTACATTTCCAAAATTGAAGCACAAAATTTAGAAGTTTCACTTCCCTCCTCTCTTTCCCTGCTTTCTCTTTTTCCCCCACTAAGAGTCAGAATCCTTAAAATGTTTGGGACCTAATACCCACTCCTCTCACTGGGGCAGGAACGCTGTTCTCCTCCGGGGAACTGTACCTGCCGACACCTCAGAGCAGGTGTGGTGGGCAGGAATGACATATTTCCGCCCTGCTGTATCATGTCCATGTGCCATGTCCAGAGTTAATGATTCAAATATGACACAATCCAACTTGAGCCAAAAGAGCCCACTCCACATTTTTTGCTACAAATACTAGGGAGGGAATGCCTTCCTAAGAGGTAGTTTCAGAGCTAGTGGGACAAAAGCAGGAGCTGTAGGAAATGATTTTGACATAAATGTATAAATATAAAGATGGCCTCAGAACAAGGCCAACACTGAAGATAAGAGATACAGACCAAACTCTGATGACATCAAGTGAATCCGTGAAGTCAGCTGGTCTGATATGTATCCCTCTACTCCTCAGATACATTTATCTTCTTTAAGTTGTTTAAGTCAATATCAGTTGAGTTTCTATGACTTGCCTCCGAATGAGTCTGAATATAATAGACTTCAACCTGATAATCCCTCATCCAAAAATGTCTTTAATCCCTAAGAAATGAAGAAACACTTTTCATACAAGGTTCATAGTAAATTCATATAATTTATAATAGCAAAACACTGGATACAATCTAAATATTCAGCGCTAAGATCTATTAAAAGGATAGACTTTATATAACTATATTGAAATGTATACCATAATACTATTGGTTAATGTCTGCATTAGCATATTAGGCAGAATAATGATACTAAAATAGACAGATGTTATGTCTGGGGCCACAGGTATGGGGAGGTAAGACAAGGCTTCACTTAGAAGGTAATGTTTAACCTAAGACTTGAAGAAGTGAGGAAGTGACCCATTCACTTTTCAAGAACAATCAGCCCAAAGTGGGAAGTCAGTGCAAAGGGCTCTGCATAACCTGGCACACTGAAGTCACACAGGGTAAAACCAAAGGGAGGAAGAAGACGCTATGAGAGAAAACACAAAGCTACACAAGGATGTATATAATGTAGCTTCATAGTCAATTATGCTTTAAAAGTACACTGAAAAATACTAGGATCCAGGTGCAGCACCAGAACTCAGAGGTTGAGGCAGGAGAATCACAAGTTTGAGCACAGCCTAGGCAACACAGCGAGATCATGTCTCAAAAAAAAATTGTTTTAAAGGCTGAAGACACACCTGAGTGCAAAGCTCTGGATGCAATATCCAGGGTGGGGAAGGGCTGGAAAAAATTCCCTTAAATGGTAACAGTGACTAATCTTTGAGGTTTTTTTTCCCCAACATTTCCTAAAACAATCATATAGGTCTTTCAAATCAGAGAAATTTTTATTTGGGGGAAAAATTTCCAACTCATAAAAATATATCCAAAATCAGACAGCATAAACTTGATTTACAGTGCACATTTAGGGGGCTGCACTGTGAGCTCACAAGTGGTTCTGGCTGACAGGAGAACACATTACCATATGTATCTTTATTAAGCAGAAATTTCTGAAACCCATTTTTATAGGACAAATTGTCTGCCTGAGCAGGTTTCTAACTACCCAAAGGTTCATGGTGGATGCCCAGGGGCAGTACTGGAGTTTGGTGGAAGACCAGGCAAGCCAGGCAGTGGAACACAAGCGAAATGTTCCCCTCCCTCCGTCTGGGAGACCTCTCACCCTCCTGGATTCTGTTCGTCTTACACTCTACTTTCATTTACATGTCAAGGGGAGTAATAACAGCTACACTCCCAGAAGCCACAAAAAACAACAGAAGTCTTAAATAAATATTTATACAGGTCTGGTTAAAAGACCAGATCTTTTTTTAACTAAGTCACAACAGACCAGAAAGCATCTTGACTGGAAACTCAAATTCAAATAGAAAGACAGCTGGAAAATGAACAGGTCCCAGGCAATTCATTGTCAAGGCAAAGCCAAATGCAAATCCAGCAGCTGAATAAGCAGCAGGCTCTGAGGGAGGGTTGCAGAGGAAGACTCAGACAAAGAGCCTTGGAAATGAGGAGGAGAGTGTGCCAGCAAGACAACCCAGGATCAGTGCGAGAGCCCCTCAACAATGTTTAACAAAGAATTCTATTGCAATTGCAGGCTACATTTACAGCAACAATGAGGACCCATCTGTCATTCTCTCCAAAGTCAGGCAATAATTATCTTGAGCCTTAGCACTCTTTAGCAATAGCCCAGGCCCCATAACACCTCCAAGTTGTTAAATTATGTGACTGCAAAGCCCTGTTAATAAATCAATCCTACTTTAATTAGACCACCTCCATCACTCAGATGCTTGGCAACTGCCTCACTCAGCCACAGAACTGACCCAGTTGGAAGGCCACTTTTTCCATCACCTGTCCTCCGTGGCAGGCGCCCCTTCTTGCTGGGACCTGGGCAGCAGAAGCGGAACTAAGAAGGGACACAAATTGATCTATATTTCAACTCACTTCAACAGTAGCTTCCACGCTGTGACCCACTCAAACAAGATTATGAAGTACTATAAAAATTAGTGACAGGTTGTTGAATTCAGTGGAGAGGTAAAGGCTGTTTAAAAAACAAATCCACAAAACAGTTGCTTAGTCCGTGAAATTACTTGTCCACAGCTGCAATATACTGGCTGATCTCTTACCTGTCCAGAGCAGAATTTGCAAAAAGGGTGACTAGAATTTGCCTCAGGGTAAAACCCACAAGGTTTTTCTGTTTTTGTTTTGGTTTGCCTACCAGTATTAATCAAGAATCATAATTGGACCTGAAGTTTTCAAATCAAGAATTCAATAAAAACAGGGCCAGAGATTTAGCTCAGTGGTTCCAGCTCCTGCCTAGCAAGCACAAGGTCCTGGTTCAATCCCTGGTAATCACATACAACAATACCAGGCATGGTGACTCACGCCCATTGGCAACCAGTACCACATACCATAAATGCCAGGCTTAGTGGTTCAAACCTGTAAACCCAGCACTCAGGAGGCAGAGGCAGGAGGACTGCTGAGTTCGAGGCTCACCTGAGCTACATAATGAGCTCAGGGCCAGCCTGATCTACAAAGCGAGACCCTGTCTCAAAATAATAATAATAATAATAATTCAACAAAAACAAAGTAACAATTCTTTAAAACCTGCATTTCCAACTTCTCAGAAAACCCCAAGATGTGCACATCTTAGGCAATGCCAGCATGGCACTTGGATAGGCACAAGCCATTGAATACTTCCTTCCCTGTGCATTCTGCTCAACAGGCCATCCCAGCTCCTGCCTCTGCCTGGCCCTATGGTATCTCGCTGACTTCATGGCTTGCGTATTGAAATTCAGGTGTGGCTCATGAGCAAATTGCAAAAAGCCACTAGTTTTACCCTCTGTAGGTTCCAGCCAAGGGCCTAGCAAACATCCATTGCACAGCACGACTAGCACCCTACAGTGTTTCCTCCTACAAAGTCTGATACTCACCAGATTACAAAAAGCTATTCCTTGGTTCAGATTTTCAAGTCCAAAAAAAACTCATCTTATCTTATCTACACAACACTGGCACTATCCACCCACCCCCTGAGTTCTGCCTATCTGCAGATTACAAAGCATTGTCAAGACCTCAGGGATGGTCATTGGCTTCCAACTCCAATCCCATACCCACAACAAACTCTGTAGCTCACAACAAGGGAGGACTCAAGAAATTGCCCAACTCAGCTCCTAAGGTGCTGCTTACAGGTCAAAAGTATGTCATCTGATAATGTTCAAGGACACTTTGCAATAAAAAATTCTTCTGTACTAGGATTTCTAGCAAGAAACAACCAAATGCCTCTTGATGCTATAATCTCTATCTCTGCCCCACCCCATTTCCCCATTCTCAGTATGCATGTGCATGCACACACACACACACACACACACACACACACACACACACTCCACAGCCATGTTGCTTGTAGATATCTCATTCCACATAAAGACCAAAGTCTTCAAAATAGATGAGGATGCCATGATGATGATAATAGATGAGGATGACCCCCTGCCCTACAGGCCACACCTACTCTGCTCAGCTCCCTAGGCCTTCCTGCTGACCTCCCTACCACTAGGCCTGGGCACATTCTTCTGCCTGAAACAAACTAAACCAGGGATTCCAGCCACAGCCTTTATCTCCTTCAGGTCACTGCTTCAAGATCAGCACATAGGCCTCTGCTGGCTGCCTCGTGCCCTATCTTAGTGCCCCCTTCTCCTCTTCCACTTGTGTTTTCCAATTATTTAAGTATAAATATATTACATCATCTTTCTGCTACACTCCATTCTTTGCCATCAAATGGAAGCATTTCAAAGGCATAAATTTTCAATTTTTGTGCTCTGATGTCTCCCCAAAGCTTAGATCAGCTTTTACTGATTCATCAACCAGAATTACACCTTTCTTTTAGCTCCAATGTGCCATGTAAGTCTTCAGAAAGGAAAGTAGACAGGACTAAGGGCCCAGTTATATTACCAGGCAGTCACTTCCTGAGCAAAAAAACCAGAAGCTAGTTTCTGTAAGGATTACTCCTTATAAAGAACTTGAAGCACCTGCAAACAGCAAAGACCTCAGTCTGTAGAAAGAACATGAATAGAACCATGCAGAGGAATTAAATTTGAGTAAGGATGACCACTAACCCAACATGCATCTCTAGAGTAGGCCTGGGCATCCTTGCTCCCTTAACCACACACCTCTTAGAAGCTGCTCAGGTAGTGTAACACAAATGCACATAGTCACACAACCACAGAGGAATCAGCATTACTGGAGCATGGGCAGAGCAGCCCCTCCACAGGGCCCTGGTGGACAGAGGTTCAGGGGTCTCACTCACACAGTGGTGACACCAGCCCGGGGAAAAACAGCCAAAGTTTCTTTAATTCCGCTGTACATTTTTACCTTGCTTCTTCTACAAACCAGGAGTAAATTGGAAGGAGGATCCCATGGCATCCTGGTTACTCAACTTTTATGAATGTTGACAAACTCTTCAGTGGAGTGAATAATTCACTCACCCTGTTGCTAGTTTCATACCACAGACCTCCCTTACTGGAACCAACAGTGGGAGCTGGGTTCCTGCCGAAGGTCATTAGCACATTTCTAACATGTGTTCTTACACATAAGTGTACATCCCCCTGTGTTGAGATTCCCTATAACACCTGCACAGCTACTCTGGAAGCAGACCAAGCCAGTGGGAGACAGGCCTGGCTGTGCTCCCCCATACTCCTCTCAGCCCATGCTGCAACCACCCCATCCAGACCAGCACAAGTAGACTAAGCTTGCCAAGGTTTTCATTCAGTGAGCAAATACTTAGCATCTACTACAAGATAATAGTATTTCATGGACTGAGGACACAGTGATTATTTGCCCAACAATTGATGAAATATGCCTTTGAAAAGCCACAGCTTCCTTTCATCAGAGAGCGTTGCTATGTTAACCTATGAAATAAAGTGCTCATTGGATAAACAGAGATGGGGTAGGTGGTACAGGACAGAGCCTCACATTTCATGTTCTTCAGCCTCTGTTCTGAGTGCCTGTGTGGTTGTTAGGAATTTCAAGTGGTTTCTAGGTAAGTTCTCATTTTTGATCCATTACTAGTTCTAACTCGGCTGAGCATTTCTGCTAGCACCTGAAGCTTCTGTTCCCTCCTGCCTTCACCTTTGAGCACACAGAAATGGGGCTTGTCTTTTCAATACCCAGAAACCTCAACTCAATGGTGACACCATATCCGTCTCTATTCCACAGCCTATGGAAGTACATCAGTGGTGCTCAATAAATCCTTATAAAACTAAACCAAACCTAACTTGAGAGATTCCTAAACCCCAAGAAGAACCTTTGGTTTTTAATCAAGCAATGACTACTGTAGGCTTTCGCTATGGGGCCTAGAGCTAGTACAGATGTCACAACCCAAGGTCATCCTTTCAGGCCGTCTTCTCAGCTTGGCAGGGCTGATAGCGTATGTTTACCTTGTTGGTTTAAAGCTGCTGAAGAAACATTTTAAAGAGTAGAGCGCATTGTGAGGAAGGGAAATACACTGAATAAGGCTTTAAAGAAGTGGCCTAAAGAGGTGATACTGAATAAATATTTACTCATTTGAGCTGAATCAAAGTCATTAGAAGATCATTAACATTATCACTCAGGGAATAAAAGTTAAACATCAAAGACAAAGCCTTTTTCTCTCCTCCCTCCTCACCACTCTATAAATCCTGTCAAAGTAACAAGAGGCATGAAAAACTAAAGAATGAATACAATGACCAAAGAAATGAGGGTCTCACCATCCCTCAAACCTGAATTACAGGGCTAGGGATTTAGCTCAGTGGTTCCAGCATTTGCCTGGCAAGCACAAGGTCCCAAGTTTAATCCCCGGTACCAAGTACCACAGTACTGGGTGTGGAGGCTCATGCCTGTAATCCCAAAGCTGGGGAGACAGAGGCAAGAGGATTGCTGTGAGTTCGGGGCTAATGTGGGTTATAGTTCAGGGCCAGCTTAAACTACAAAGTGAGACCCTGTCTCAAAAAAAAAAAAAATACTGCCTGAATTACAAAAGATATCTGCCAAATACAGTAAACTTAGGCTATACAAAGGGAAGATATGGAAAACTGATTAACATTTCTAATCTTAGAGTTCAGAGTTTTCCACAATTAGATGGCACAGGCATTGAAAGCCAGCAGTTGTCCATTCTGTACTAGCATAGGGTGAGCAGTGGCACCTACCCGTGAACACTAAGCTCTGAAGTGACCACCTGCATACCAAGGGAGGGAAGCCAAAGGCCAACTGCTCAGACAGCTCTGGCACAAGGACCAGGCTGTTGGAAAATGGATGGGGAGGAACAGGGCTACCTTCAGCTTTGCAGCCTTTTGCTCACAAGGCAGGGAGATTGTGTTCAAAGTTCCCCAAGGAAAATGCAAAGCTGCCTGCTGGCCTCTTTGTGCTCAGCTCTCCATAAAGCCACAATTGTCAGAAGAGGGAGGTGCTGACAAACAGGCCAACAGTACCAGAGGAGCAAAGAGTTGGCCACCAGACAGTAAGTCAATAGGAAAATACTGTAATGGTTATTTCTGTTAGCCACAAAACAAGAAAACAAAATGAAATTTTAAAAAGATGCTGTATACTACAGTCTTAATACCAAATACCAAGGACTAGTAAAACTAACAGAAAATGCAGAAGACATCTGCCTAGAAAAACAACAAAGCATTGAGAAAAATTAGACTAAATATATGGCAGGATATACTATGGTTCTGGACTGAAGGATATTATCAATCAAAATTCAATTCTCTTGAGAGAGAACTGACCACTGTAAAATACCTCTGGAAAGTGAAGAGTTGAGAATAACCAAGATAATCTTTTAACTGTAACAACCAGAAGTAGTCATTGCCAGATATCACTATTTATTTATTTCAAAACTACAGTAGAATGTGGGGCTAGAGATTTAGTGCAGTGGTTCTAGCGCCTGCCTAGCAAGCGCAAAGTTCCTGGTTTGATCCCAGGTAACCACATACAATAATACTGGGTGTGGTGACTCATGCCCATCAGCAATCAGTACCACACGCCTCAGTGCTGGGCATGGTGGCTCATGACTGTAATCCTAGCACTGGGGAGGCAGAGGCAGGAGGATTGCTGTGAGTTGAGGCTTGCCTAGGCTACATAGTGAGCTCAGGGCCAGCCTGAACTACAAAGTAAGACCCTGTCTCAAAAACAAACAAACAAACAAACAAGAAAGTATAGTAGAATGGTAGTGGAACAAAGATAAACAAAAAGACCATATAGAATGAAAAACACTCTTACATTATGGTCACCATTCAAGAAAGTCACCTCTAATGCGCTGGAAAAGTTTTATTTCATTTGATAGTGCCAATTGGATATTCATATGAAATGACTGAATCTTGACCCATAACACAACATATACAGAAAGCAATGTGCATGAGCTATAACATAAACATACATGGCAAAAGACACCATAGCAAATGTGATATTGAAAAGTATTTTTATAGCCCTGAAAAACAAAGAGATTTAAATAGCACTCATGAGAGAAATGATCAATAAATAGAAGTGCATTTAAAAAATTAGCAGGGCCAAGGATGTAACTCAGTGGTACTGTCACCTGCCTGGCAAGTGCAAGGTCTTGAGTTCAATCCTCAATTCCACAATAAACAAAAACTAATTCTTAGATTAAACAAAAAAGTTAACAAAACCAGGCATGCTCACACACTCACATAATCTCTACACTCTGGGAAGCTGATGCAAGAGGACTACGAATCCAGACTGGGTAACTGCAATTTAGGGAGATCCTGCTTCAAAGGGGTGAAGGGGTGTTGAGGATGTAGCTTAGTGTGAAGGCTGTATACTCAACCTTACTAATGAAATGCTAGTAATGAAAAAGAGAGCAATAAGAACAGATATAGAGACAGAAAAAGGAGACTGGAAGGAAAGAAAAAGAAAGGAGACATAGGGAGAGACACCAGAAATAAGCTATATACTGGAAGAAAATATTTATAATACTCAAAACTCTCAGGGGACTTGTATCCAGAATATATAAAGAAGCTTTATAAATTAGAATAAACAATCCAATGGGAATATGGGCAAAGATTTAACATATCCTTCATGAAAGATGATACACAAGTGACTAATATGAAAATATGTTTAACTTCATTAGTAACCAGTGAAAACAATTAAAAACACAAGTAGAATACACAACATACTCAAAAGAAATGCTACAAAAAACAAGCCTTGACCATTTCATATACAGTAGTGGTAAAGATACAGTTTAATATTAGAACTCTAGAAAACCAGTGGTAGAAGGGCAAATTAGTTTACACTTTTTAAAACTGGGTTTATGGTAAGTATAAAAACTGTTTAGACTCCATGACTCAATTTACATCAAGATACTCAATAGAAATATATATATGGATACTAGAAGACAGTTGTAAATTATTCCCACCAGCATTATTTGTAATTGCCCAAACTAAGAACAAACCAAATAGTAGAATGGACAAACTAGTAGAATACTAATCTAATGGAATACTATACAGCAATGATAATGAACTGAAGCTAATCACAGTCACATATTATGAATCACAACAAATAATAAAAAGGGAAACAAGCATTCATTGGATAATTTATATCCTGTTCATTTAAAGTTCACAAACAAGCAACAAAATCCAGGGTGGTAGAAATCAGGATAGTGTGTACCCCTGGGCAGAGAACAGCCCCTGGGAGGGGAGGTGGAACACACTCTCAGGTGGGAAAGTAAGTGGGAATGGTAGTCATACAGCTGTTCCACCTTGTGAAAATTTTTAAGCTTTATAATTTTGATCTATGACCTCTCTGCAATTTCTACAACTTTTAAATAATACATGGCAAATTATTTTTTTAAAAGTATAAGAGCCTAGCAGTAAGTAGAGACATATACAGTCAATTTCAGAAAAGCAGTATGAGGAACTAACAAACCTAAGAATGACTAAAGATAAAGACTAGTTCCACTTTTATCTCCTGCAATGACACAAAAGGATTTTAAAGGCTGAGTCTTGATGAGGATGTGGGGACACAGTCTTTTCATTTAATGTCAACAGGAAATGTCTTTGAAGCACAGGTTGAAAATGATTATCAAAATGGAAGCTGTGTGTTCTGAGAAATAGAGCCTATACTAATGCTGTAACAGGTGCAGAAAAATACATGCAAGTGTGTTTACTATAAATATAAATCAGCAAAAGTTATGTATCTGTAGTTACCACTTCAACATCCCTTAATAAGGGATGATTTAATAAATTATCCACACTATGAGATGGTAATGATCTCCTAGAAAACAGATTGTAATGTTACAAAATGTAGTGAAAAATAGAGCAAGATAATTAATAGACTGACTACCAAGGCTTACGTGTGTGGGTACATGGATGTGAGCAGAAATACATCCAGACAGGTGTGCATGAAATTTCAGAGAATTACACAGCCAACTGAAAATGGTGATTGCCTTGAAGAAGTGGACAAGATGTGCAAGGTTGAAAGGAAGCTCTTATTCCATTCTTCATCCCGTTGCACACTTAGGTACAATTGATGAGTGTGTACCTGCACATATTTCCAGGATGGAAGCAGAAGTCCATACACCACAACTAAAGGCAGCAGCCTCAAAATGGTTACTGCAAATAAGGTACTTCATACTGCTTTACTATAGACAAACTGAGTCTGGCCAAAAAGAGATTGAGTAGATGCAGATTTAAGTGGTGAACCATCTAGATTACCTAACTCTACTCTTTACTTAAAACAAAACAGGGTCACTCTTTGTCAATACCACAAAACAAACTGTCAGTAACTTCCTGAATTTCAAATCTCCAAGACAGCGGCTTTCTCCATTTGTACAACATCTAATTTTGGATGATACTAAAGGACTCAAAAAAAGGTAGAGCAACAAATGTACAATGATCTGTCTGTCCTGAAAATTCATCAAGTAGATACAAAGTTCAGAGAACCTTCTGCAGTTGATAAAAAGTCAGGTGTCCTACTGGATCCACTGCGTCCTCTATTAGACGTTGGTAACATACCTGATCTCTTTCTAAAAGGCTGTCATGTCTGATGCAGATAACAGCATAAACTTAGCATTGTTTAAGCTCTAAAAAGTAAAATTAGATTCAAAGAACAGTACACTAGAATAAGGCAGTTTTTTCTCTACAAATATTACTTACTTTATTTCTAAGTATATGTTAACTGATGTATTTTAGAGTGACCCCAGTCTATTATGCTCCAACAGAGTACTGGCAGCTTTTATTGACCTTGACCGTGAATTTTTATAGGCTGCACAGAAGAAGAAATAAGAACAAAGGAAAGAAAACTTACATCTGGTTTCCAAGTCAACAAACACATCAACTATCCATATGCCCTCTGTGTATTCTCAAGTGAGGACAATAAAACAACAGAGAAGACATCACTGAATCCATCACACAAACAACACAACTTCACAAGAAAAGCTTAGGGAATCAGAGCAATTGGGGAAGACACAACCTTCCAAAGGGAAGACACTCGATGTCCTTATGCCAGAACCCTGTAGTGCCACTGGTTACCCAGATACAAATAGTCTCGATTGAACTCTGACAGAATTTTCTACACGGAAAGCTGTGTTTTTTGGCATTTCACATGAATCACTACAGTTTTCCAGGGATATTGAGCTGTATATCAAAGGTGGATCAGGACTGATGCTCTGAAAGAATATAAAAATAAGGAGTCCTGGTTTTTTGATCCAAGGCAGTAACTCTTTCCTGATAGCTTCAGTTTTATTTTCACACAGTGCTGATAAATAACTCCTAACGAGGTATCAGAGAAATGAACTAAATATTTCCAAACCCTGCCAGCAATGGACTATCTGCCTCTGGCTTTTCAAAACAAGCCCCTTAGACACTGCAGACTTACGCCTTTAGGTGGGCACAGCAGGCCTTTCATCTGCCCCCACTTTATTCCAATCATAGCAGTTTCCTTCAAACTTCTATTAAATACGAGGTCTCTAGCATAGATTTATGTTCAAACACTTAGCAAAACTAAATATACCATACACCTGACCTGTAGATAAGACAAATAATGACAGAGAAAAAGGCAATCATAAAAGCATTCACTGGATAGAAAGTCTGAGTCTGAGTCTGAGTAAAGGTAAAAAACAGACAAAGCAACAAGCCATGGTATCAAAGAGAACAGAGGCAGAGAACTGTGTCTTGGACGGGACATGAGAAGGGTTCTCAGGTAGAAGTGTGAATGGTAACTACACAGCCACATTTCACTGTACAAAAATTCATTCAACTGTACCATCCAGCTGTAATAACATCTCCATACCCTGGCCCCCAAAAATCTGCTAATACAGTTATTGCCCAGTAGGAAAATAAGGCCACATATGTTTCCACACTCAGTTCTCAGAGGCAGCCAGCAGTTACCAGCAGGTAGATTCCTATAACCTAACTTCAGATGTAAGTTTTCCTGGAATCCACTTGTGTACAAACACTAGGCATTTTCTTCATTCTCCCTTTCTTTTTCTAATAAAACAATTCTCTTCCTACCCCAGAAGTAGGTGTTTCTTCCCAGCAGAGTACCTGCCACTAAGATAGGACATTGTCCTCCATTGGAGGGCATCCTGTGACCCGACTGCACCATATCCTACCCCCAACACAGTGACTGGTGACACTGACAGAAACGGTGCAAGAGAAAATTTTTCTCCCTGAAAGGTTAGGATCCTTTGCAGGACAAATCAAGGCCACTCACATGGAAATCCAGCTGGAAAATGAAACTGACAAGAAAGGAGGAGAGAATCAGAAAGAGGAAGTGAAACAGAATTCTGCCATCCAAGCCTGTGGCTTCAGCCAGTTTCATGTTGTAATAAAGCCTCAGTTATTTTACTTAACTAAAATGAAGGATTTTACTTAACTAAAAGAAGATTTGCTGTCATTGGATGTAAAAATGATCTATATCGTCTATAATGGGGACACTCCTGACTGGTACCTCACACATATGTTTCTTCTGATCAGAACGCTGATGCTCCAGCTCCTGCTAGTCTCCTCTTATCTTGGCATTCCCTCAAAGATAAATTAGCAACTGCTTCACACAAAGATACTCTCATACGTGCTCGCCTGTTATAGGTAGAGCCTTAGTCTTAAGAATTCAATTATACTCATTCAAAAACAGGCACATTAACATGTAAAATACATAGCTAGTAAGATTATCACAGAAATGATATTGCCTAGCTACTGTCTCACTTTGTCTTGACCCTTTATCATTTTTATCAATTTTCTCACAATCAAAACCACATCATCTAATGGCCAAAAAGGTTGTGGTGTGACCCCACAACAAGGGCATTTCTTCTGGTTCACTTCTACTTGCCCCTGTCATAACCTTTTCGTCAAGGCCAACTTAAGGAACACAAAAGCCTCAGCTACTGAAATAACTTCTACTCTACAAAATAAAAAGAGAGAGAAATCCAAACAATTCTACTGACAAAAATTAGTGTTTGGATAGTTTTAGAGTCCCTCTGTTAGCGGTCCCCAAGACCTCACCCATATTTGATGACTCACCCTAATAGCCCCCAGGACCTGGCACATAGTCACATTCACAGCTAAGATTTAGACCAGCAAAAGGGTATAAAGTGAGATGAGCAAAGAGAAAAGGTTTAAGGAACAAAGCACATCAAAGGACATCAAATGCAAGCTTCCTCCTGCAGTGGAGTCATGACACACGTGTGCGGTTCCTCTACAAGTTGTGAGCCCTGCACAGAGTGCTGTCTGCCAGGGAGCTTATTAGGGACTCTGTGCACAGGGACTTTAGTGGAGGCTCTTTACATGAGTACCTTCCAGGTAGTATCTACTAGAATCCCAGATTCTGGAAGGAAAGCGGGTGCTCAGCTTAAAACACACAGTTTGTACACACAGTTTAAACACACTAAGCCAGTCTTAGAAAAACCTTACTGTCAGGGTAGGACACTGTACCAGCCAAGTCCCCAAGCACAACTCAAGGCCAATCTTGTAAGCAGGCTTTTCTGAGGACAGAATCTCCAGCCTGCTCCGTTTATCTTCTCTGCATACATAGCTGAGTTTCTTACGTTAAAAAGAGAACGCACCCCTGAGGAAAAAAACACTTTGACCAAATCTCAGAGCATGGAGCAAAAACTGACATCGCATCTCCAGGTTCACAGGAACACAAGACACAGTTGCCTCCAGACGCACACGACTTCCAAAGAAGTCAGCCCGCCTCAAAGCAGAGAGTAAAAGGGAAAGGGATGCAGACAGCTCGGTTCTCAGACCACGAATTCTCCATGGCAACATTAATTACATCCAGTGCTTCAAACTTTCACTGATGGAATACATATAATTTTTAATATTGCTTCACATTCCCTCTTAGAGAAAGATACCTCTCCAATTCTAATTATATTTGAAGATAACCAGTTCATTATCACTTCAATTAAAATACATTTTTACTTAAAGCTGGAAAGTCCTTAGAGATGCTCCGTCTAGTCCAGCATCTTTATGTAACTAAAACAGCACTGAGCTGGGCATGGTGGCTCACACCTGTAATCCCAGAACTTGGGAGGCAGAGGCAGGAGGATTGCTGAGTTTGAGACTTACCTGGGTTACATAGTGAGCTCAGAGCCAGCCTGAGCTACAAAGCAAGACCCTGTCTCAAAGAAAGAAAAGGACTGAAATCTGGAGAGAAAAGATACTCGAATGAGAAAGTCTCCAAATGCCATCAGTTCAAACACCTTCCTCTTGTCCTGACCCTCACTCACTGAAATTTCATGCTCTTCCTAGCACATTCTGCTGTCCCACCAGGCTTTCAGAGCTCAGAAGACTGTATGCTTATTATAGACTTCTAAGTATTTAATGGTCTGAAATTAATTCCCCTGCATGACTTATACCAGGGAACCTGGACATCCCTGAAAATAACCAATAGTCCTCAAATTAGAGAGCTAATAAAAATGATCGTTACACTGGGGAGACTGGATTATGACATTTAGATGCTATTTATATGCATTCCCTTTTAAATAAACAAGTTACCCAGCAGTATGGCATAGGATTGAATCTGCAAAGGTACAATAAGCCCAGGACATCCAGCCCTCACAAGTGAAACTATGGGACTGCCCAGAGGGCCTTCCACATGCTGACTAGCTCCTGAGCAAAACTTTTCAAGCTCAGTCAGCCTAAAAGAAAATTAAAGCGCTTATGTACATGGCCCAAGGAAACAGACTGTCTTCCTGGGCTATCATTATTACACCATGCACAAAGAAAAAGGGACTTTTTCTAAGACATGAAAAGGTGCTTTCATGGCCTCACCAGGATTCTTCATCCAGTAGAAAAAAGGGCAGGTCCCTTTGCCAAGTAAGGCCAGCCCAGACACATCAGAATCTGGGAGAAGGGGGAGTCGGGGTGATCCTGAGCATGCAGAGTGGGAGTCCAGATGGTGAGGAACAAAGGGGAGAGTTCAGGTCCTCCTGGGAGAATCTAGGATTCCTTCAGCACAACTTGAGGGGTAGGAATTGATCATAAACTACAGGTACCTATTGCTGGGATAACTGTCACAATGTTTGGTCTTGATTTGTTACCTACAAAACGGGATCTGGTTCAACAGAGACACATCCATCTGATCCAACGGAGACCATCCTCTCCACGCCCCACCATCCTGCCACTGCACAGCCAGAGCGGAGCAGAGACTCCCCCTCTGGTGTCAGACAATATCCTGGTGTCTGCTCATCGCAGCCCTCACCTCTGAGGGTCTCCTGTGTGCACAGGGCTGGAAGCACAGCAGACTCTAGAACGACATCTGTCCTCAGCTCATGGGTGAGTAGGACACGGATGCTCAGGCTTCTCCTAGCTCTGTAGCACCCTCCCATTGAGATGTGCTGCCATTAGTAGTAAGAGATTTTTATAGTTCTGTGAGGAAGTTCTCTAAGCCAAAACTGCAGAACTTGGTCTTCCTGCTTCTACTGGTTACATTCTAAAAATCTGGAAATGGTGCTATTGGAATTTCAAGAAAGCTCTATCTAGAAAAAGGTTCTATAACTTGCATGCAATAGTTGAAAAGATAGAGTGATAGGATGAGGAAAGATGGCACAGTGGGTAGTTCTCAAAATGAACTCCTTGAAGTGTATTATTCTCTGTCAAATACTTTTAAATCAGTGAAAGCACTTGGGATTGCTTCTCTTATTTTGTTTGGATCATTTTATACTTATGAGCAGCTATTTTCAGCTTTGAATTATATCAAGTCTGATACAATAAACAGACTAACAGGTGACCTGAGTGCTGCATGGGACAACTTATCAGGATGTACAATGGCAAAGATTGCATTGTTTGTTGTTTTTTGTACTGGGAACAGGACTTGGGACCTTGCACTTGGCAGTCAGGCATAGCACCACCGAGCTAAATCTCTGGCCCTTATACTCATTGTTTTAAAGCATGCCAGATATAAATGTTTACCTGTCAATGAAAAAAACTGTTACATTGAAAGCTCTGGTATTGTGTTTTTGTAAGGCAAAAGATGTTAATATATGTTGGGACTTTGCAATAAATAATTGGGATTTTGGTTGCAGTTTAGGTATTCTATCTCCAGAAGATTTGCCATCACTGACCTATATCAAAACAAGGCACACTTAGTAGAAAGGGTTCTCGAAGCAGAAGTGACCCTCAAGAGTCACTAGACTTGTGGGAGCCATGGAATCCACACAGAAGTCAGGCCAGGATGTGGGAATTTCCTAGAGACAGGATACAGAGGAATTCTGTGCTTAAGAAGTGACCAAAGATGGAGAAGTAGCAAGAAAATAAAAGGCAGCAGGGACATAGTAAGAGAGAATTGAAAGGTCACAGTACCAAATGGCCAACGGAAGAGCTTGAAGGTGATGGGCCCTGGGCACTGGACAAGAACAAGCCCCAAGGAAAGGGCATTTAGCTGGTCAGCTGAGGGTGAGGCACAGGGGACACAAAGGACAAGTAGAGGGGATATGGGGATTTTTTTAAACTCCTGGAGATCTTGGGAAGAAAGATGCTAAAAATTAGGTCATAGTTCTGACTGGCCTGTGAAATTTGTCAAGATGGTTTTAGTCATCATAAAAGCCTGTCACTGTTGTTTTTCTCACCAAACCCTAAATTAAGCAAACAAGAATGCCAACAAGGCCTGTTGTAGCCATATGCTACATGCCCAGTCTTAAGGGCTTCATCCCACCTGCGCCTTATTTTATCTGCAAAATATACGTCCCCAACATGAAAGGGCCACACATTAAGTGGCAGTAAGAATTTTCACCTTCAGCAAATGGCCCAGCAGGACTCCTCACCCATCAGACAGATACCTCTAAGAGGCTGAGAATTTCTTTTTAGGAGAAGAAGGTCTCCATAAGAAAAGGAAATCAGTGGGAAAGATGGATAATGGCCTGACCTCTGAGTCTCTGCTTACAAAGAAGAGGGTTTCAGGGCTGGCAGTGATCATTATACTTTTCTCAAAATCTAATGCATCCACAAATGTTTTAAGATCTCACACAGAGAAAGCACAGTCCGCACCTTGCAGATAGACCCATGTGCCCATGGTTCCTCCTTCCTTCCCTTGCTATCAGGCTGTCTCCGGGCTGGAATCAGGACATCTCCCCCAAAATGTCCTAAGTCATATCAGCATTAGAGACACTATTATTTAAAACCTATTAATAGGCTGCACAGTCAACTCTAAGGCCTGTAAATACCCTTATGTATGCACATCCCTCCCAAACCACAGTGTGCAGTACCCAGACTCCCCGGCCTTGGACACTCCCCAGGGGCCAGCAATGCAGTTACTAGATGTGAAGGCCTAGCAGTGCTTTCCAGCCTACTGCCCCTGGCCAGGGAATTGACTGGAACAATTTGTGAATGTGACAGATTAACATTTAGGGTAAAAATAAGGCAAGGAAAAGAAGCCAAAAGAAGTCCTCAAGGGGAAAAGGGTGGTTTGAAAGGAAAAGAGAAGTGCAGGCAGAACAGACCCTTGATAGAGTAAGAGAGAGCCAAGTCTACTGTTGCCGTCTTTCTGCATCTCTGACAGCTGATCTAGTTAGTCCCACTTGAGCTCACACTCAGAGATTAGCATCAGGTGCTAAGCTCGGCTTGTTCTTCTGTCACAAATTTGACATCAGGTGCCAGGTGCATGCTCTTATGTCAGAAAACTGGCACCCAGTAGAGCCTTTAGCGCCGGAACCACTGAGCTAAATCTCTGGTCCCACAAAATTAATTTTTAAAAAAGAAAATTCTGACTATAGGTTTTGCTAACATAACTTCCTTACTAGATTTGCCCTATTTCACAAGAATTACTCTCGCCAGAGGTGAACAAACACAAGTACCAGACATACCCACCCCGCGAAGAAATTTTTATGTCAGTCCCTCCAGTGTGTTGCTATAGCCTTTCTAGAATCAAAGATGGAACGTGTGACATTCCAACTTGATAGCTATATGAATGGTGAAGGGTTACCCTCCTGGTTAGATTTTGCATACATAATGTATGCAGCCATTTGGAAAACATTATTTTGATAATGAACTGCGAAAGACAGAAGACATTTCCCATTGGTGCAGTTAATATAAAAATACTATGCACAACCAAAATAATATTAACATGCAGCTGTGATTACTCACCTCTCAACTTATCCCAGTAATTTAGAGGCCTAGACTAATTCTGATCATATAAAACATCACAGCCTAATTGGATAAATAACTTGTGTGGGGGAAGGGTATATATATGTGTATATAAAGAAACAATTTTCTACAGCTCAACCAAGTGGAGCATGCCTGTATTCAAGGGAGGTCAAACAGATTCCTCTATTCCCCAACAACCTAATCTGCTGTAGTCTTTCCACCCCTAAATAACAAAATTACAAAAATATGAGCCTCTATTCTGGATGTATCCAGTATTTACATAGAAAGAGAAGCACAAAAGGAGATAGATGGCTCAGTTAGCCCTAAAGAAAATCTAAAGAAGAAATTTCAACCAGAGATAGCACTTGGAAGAAATCAAGCAAATGGTAGGTAGACATCACATCCTCCTGGTTAGAAGCAGGGACTGGGACCATCATGTCCTCCTTGTTTCTCACAGCAGCCTGTGACAAGTTTCTCCCAAATCCTTCATTTCAAGACTATTCAAGTGGACATTATGTTATCTACTAAGGGGTAACTATTCTGAATACAGCTTTCAATAGAAGGATTACTAATAAACTTTAGTGTGAAACAGAATTCTTTCCAAAAACTCGTCTTCTCATACTATGAAGTGAGTTTACGATGGGACCACTAGTGTAGGCCTGTAATTCTAGCTACTTGGGAGGTTGAGGAAGGATTCCAAGTACAAGGCCAGCATGGACAACTTGGCAAGATCCTGTGTCAAGAACGATCTAGAGTGTAGTTCAGGTGGAGAGTGGCTCTGGATTAGATGCCTAGTACCACAAAGTGGATTTAAAAATCACATCACAATGGAAAGTACAATTCACCATCAGTAATCTCAGAACAACCCCTCCATGATTTTTTTAAAATAAATTTGAAGTTCATAACACTAAGAAGCTCTTTGGATTAAAAAAAAAAATGAGCATATTCACTAATGGGAAAGGTCCTGGATTCACCCAAGCTCTAAATGTTCTAGTTGTTTCCACCTGAACATCCAATCCTTTTACCCAGTTCCCCCTAAATAAGGGAACAATGAGAAAGCACAACCACTGTATTACTGGGGCCACAGGACTCTGGCACAGCCACCACCTAGATGTCTATCTAGTTATGCCCTGCACCAGCTCAGGATGATGCAAATTCTTTAATAGTTCCATTTTTCACTTAGCTCCTCTATAAAGACATTCCCAGAGTTGTGGTGAAAATTAAAAGGAATATATATAACCTATCAGTCAAAGAATAAACAATTTGGGCCAGAGGGTTAGCTCAGTGGTTCCAGCGCCTGCCTCACAAGCTCAAGGTCCTGAGTTCGATCTCTAGTAACCACATACAATGCTGGAGGTGGAGACTCACGCCCACCAACAAGCAACACCACATACCACAATGCCAGGCGTGGTGGCTCACGCCTGTCATCCCAGCACTCAGGAGGCAGAGACAGGAGGATTGCTGAGTTTGAGGTTTGCCTGGCCTACATAGTGAGCTCAGAGCCAGCCTAAACTACAAAGCAAGACCCTGTCTCAAAAAAAAAAAAAAAAGAATAAACAATTTACTGTTTACCACTTGAGGATTTTTTGGTAACAAGTTGGACCTTGAACTGATGGTAATCATTTCTTTTCCTCTCCACAGGAAAGACCTCATATGATATCAAACAGATTTAGATATCTAGTCTCCTAAAACAAAGTGACAACTAAAACAACTAGTTTATACTGTGTATCAAAGACCAATTATTAAACCAAAGTGCTTGGTACAATTTGGCACTTAAGTAAAATCTCAATCCCAAGCATTATTTCAAGCATTTCAATAAACAAACCAAAGGTATTTTACTTTTCCAATCACACAGTAATAGAAGAATTTTGTTAACTTGTGAAGATACATTTTCACGGCACATTCAGTTATTGCTGTCTGGGGCTCAGTGACTTCTGTAATGATGGAAACAAAAGCGAAGAGTTAAAATTCATGGAGGGCTGGAAATTAATTAGGCCATCCCAACCCTATGACTCACAACTGTCAATTTAGGAGACATAACACCATACACTGGATTTTAATTAGGAGGGCCACAGAACTGTCAGAGAATGAAATTCTGTCAAGCCCAATTAAGCAGGTTGATGGAACATAGCATGTAGCACTGTAAATTCTTCCTTTGGCAACAGAAGCACAAAATAAAACCCTATTCACCACCTCCAAATATAGTAGTGTACATGAACAAAATTCATTCATTCTGGACAAAAAGTTAACCTGGTATTGGATCTAAGACCAATATAAGCTAAGACAGGGGCAAGATGTAGATCAGGGCTTTGCTCAGTCAGCTTTGACTCACAGAGCTTTCCAGGGTGGCTTCGTGAGGTAACTAAGGCTCATTCCAGCTGCAGGGTCCTGTCCTGAAGCCTCATGCTTCCTGACCATCACAGACACAGGAGTTAGAGAGGACAGGGCAGGAAGGTGGTCAGTGAAGGCTCAGAGAGATACTGGACAAATCAGGAGAAGAGCCTAGAATCCCTTTTGTACCATTAATGTCAGGTGACACCATTTTTGACCCTTGGTTTGAACATCACGTTTTTTTTTAGAAACAATATCTTCTATCTATTTTTAGCAAAACTCCCATCTCTGCAAGTAGCTATCTGGAAGAAAACAATCAACATTTCCTCCTCTTAAAAAACCAATTAATATTTTTTAAATTAACTAGAAAATACATACTGCAGAACTAATTTTCACACTTTCCCCGTAAGTGTCTACGTGCAAAGAGCCTCAGCAACATGTCATGTTTGTCTCCCTCAGAATATATATGAAATTCTCCACTTTACTGAGAGAAGCTGAATGTCAACATTCACACTCACTCCACAACCGAGTCTGTTCCCTTCCAAATATATCAGTGACGCTGCCACCCCATTGTGGCTTCACTGGGTCCGTCCCAGTTCCTTTCACAGACCTCGGACATTCTTCCTATTTTATGAGGGGGAGGGTTTTTATGAACGGGATGAGGAAATAGGTTTGGGAGCCAGGTCAGCACATTTTCCAAAGGAACAGTCTACCTTTAGTTTTCCTTTTGCTTCCTATCCTGTATGTCTGCATCTCCCCATACAAATGTACACTAATTATATTAGTCAGAGAATGCAGTATTTGTTTTCCTTTTTTCAGCCTCTACATTGAGCTACAAGCCCTTATCTTTTTTTTTTTTTTTTCCATTTTTTGAGACAGGGTATCCCAAAGTCCCCAAGTTGCCTAGGTTGGGTTCAATCTTGTGATCCTCCTGACTGAGGCTCTAAGAATGCTGGGATCATAGATGGGCACCATCACTCCCAGCTGCCAAAGAATCCAACTTTAAATAAGCCAGTGGAAACAAACAAAAGAGAACAAATTAGCCGTTAGCTCAATCTGTTGGAAGGAAGAAGAAATTAGTCTTGTATCAAGCTGATGATTGAGGTGATGGCAACAAGGAGTCATTGTCTCCCACAGAAGATGGGAGTTGGACCTTGGCCTCCACCCTGACAGGAGCAGTGGAGGCAGAGGAACCACTTCTTGGGCTCAAGAGCCTCATATTCCCTCATAGCTTCCGGGAGTAAAGAATCTACCTGATGGAACACTCTCTGCATGTTTCCTAAGCTATGCTGACTTCTGCAAACATTCTTCCTATAAAAGTAGCACTAACATGTATTTTCCCATTTTGAGGCACCTCTGTGCAATGATAATTAAGATAAAAATGTAGAATAATTTTGTTTTGCTTATTCCATGGAAAGAGATAGGGCGCTTCGGTAGAAAGCTACTGTGAGGGAGAACATTGATCAGCATCATGATTTGAGTTCTCTTCCCACCCTAGGGTTTATTAACCTCTTTATGCCTTGGGGTTATTCTTTTCTTTTCTGTGCACAACTAGGGTGTATACTCAAGAGCCTTTGCATTATGCTACACCTCTAGCCCTTTTCATTTTGACACAGGCTCTAAGTTACTAAATTGCCCAGATTGGACTTGAATTTTGATTCTCCTGCCTCAGTGTCTCACCATACTCAGCTTACAGACATGTGCCTCCACCTCTACCTTGCTTTTTGTCTTTTAATGTTAGCAATGGAACACCGAAGCTTGCACATGCCACAAACTGCTCTACCACTGAATCACACTCTAACCTGGTGCATCTTGGTTTCTTCACCTGTCAAACAGGAGTTAATAGCCTCTACTTCAGGCAGTTACTGTGTGTTGAGAGAGTTGGTCCATGCTAAGCATCAAGGGAAAGAGCAAACACTTGCTGACATATAAATTCTCTCCAAGTATTCTGTATCCCAAGATTACCTTCCAAGTGCCATTATGATGCTAAATCTTATAGGAAACAATACAGTAATCTAACAAGAGGCTCTTAGAATTACAAAGAGAGGGGGCCGGAGATTTAGCTCAGTGGTTCCAGTGCCTGCCTCACAAGTGCAAGGTTCTGAATTTGATCCCGGTAACCACATACAATGCTGGGCGTGGTGGCTCATGCCTGTAATCCCAGCACTCAGGAGGTAGAGACAGGATTGCTGAGTCTGAGGCTTGCCTGAGCTACATGGTGAGCTCAGGGCCAGCCTGAACTACAAAGCAAGACCCTGTCTCAAAAATAAAAAGAATTAGAAAGGGAAAAAGAACCAAAGTCCAGAACATATGAAGCCTATCATTCAAAACCACATGAAGAAAGCCATGAGCCCAGAAATTGAAGGCTGATCTGCAATCAAGAAGGAACCCTAGGGCCAACAGAAGAAGCTGGAGCCAAGAGAATTCTGGCAAAGGGGTCCCACCACATCCACGGAATGCCCTTTGGCACAGGCTTTAAAATGTTTAAAGGGCTTGTAACATCCTAGCCTCAGAAGCACCATCACCTCTCCTGACCTTAGGGTCTTTTTGCCCTCCCCCAGCTCTGCTCCAGCCACCGGGCTTGGCCACCGCCAGGGTGCTGTGAGAAGCCTCCTCCCATGGACCTCTCTTTCCTCAGTGGGTTTGCTGTGTTCCAGGTATCTGTCTGTCTACTGTCCTCTCAACCCTCCCTCACCACATAACTTCTCAGTGAGGCTGCCCGTGACCGCAGAATGTAACATGTAACTGCTCTTTCTGTCCTTCTCTGTGGCTCTCTGGCACTGGTTTTTCTCCACAGCATTCCTCACAGCCTCCTAACAAAGCATCTTTCCTTCAAGCTCCAGAAAGACAGGGATTTCTGTTTTCTTCTCACCTCCATCCCCAGAGCTAACAGCAGCTGAACATAAAAGGTGCTGAATAGGTGGGCTACAAGGTTTCTCTGCAGGAGATACAAACACACACACACACACACACAACTGCACGGCAGACAAAGAGGTGAAAGCAAGAAGCAAGAACATCACTAAACTCCTTGTCCATCTCCCAGGATGAAGTAAAATTCTGGTGAGTTTGACATCTAAGAAAAACTTCTTACTGGTTGCCAATAACAATGCAAATCCTTAAAATGAAAAATGAGCTGCTTTCAGACTAACTTCCTTTTCTTTGGGAACACCTTCATTTCAGGCTAAACCTTATTGGTTGGTCGGGGCTTCTGTGACATAGTACAAACCCTGCAGTAGCAGGTGTTTAGTCTATCGGAAGCTAGAAATCTGAGACCAAGGTGGTGGCAGAGAGGGTTTTCTCCTCAGATATCAAAAGAGAGTTGGCTCCAGGCCTCTGGTGGACAGGACACTGGCAATTTCTGACTTATTTTGCTTCTGCCACTTCACTCAGATCTCTACCTTTATGTTCATGTGACATTCTATGGATAGGTCCTGTGTGCACACATCTCCTTTGTTTGAGAGTGCTGATACATAGGGTTCGGGTCACCCTATGAGTATGAACTCATCTAAACTAATTATAGCTGCAATAACTGTATTTCCTAAGAGGGCTACATTCTGAAATACCAGGGGTAGGATTTCAATATTTCAGTTTGGGGGGAATATGAGCTACCCATGACAGAGCTGCTGACAGACTCAAAGCCTCATCCTCCCAGGGGACTGGTTCAGCAGCAACAGTCCTCGGCCCAGTCACAAGACAGTCTTAAGTGCTAGTGTTGCTGCTACTGTGAGCTTCAATTAACCACAGAAAGGTACCAAGTGGCAAGGTCAATTGGGGCAAGTAATCCTAAATCAAACATTCGGATTTGGTAATTCAGTCCACCAGAAAAATCCCAAAGGCCCATTTAAAAAGGTCTCCCTTTGACTTTGAACCAATGAGTTACTGCCATCAGAAATTTGAGTCAAGACCACCACCACCCACTCAGTCTTCAAATGCCAGCCTTGGTACACAATCAGGTATATAAACCTTTGTACATAATCATACATAAACCATCCCAGAGGCCAATGAAGACATAAAACAAAATGGACACAAGATTAAATCACACAGGCAGGGCATCAAGGAATTCTGTCTCCTATCTGTTCTAAAGCTGGAATACCAATACTAAATAAAGTAGATCCTAAGTTGAAGAGGACCAAATGCTACCTCAGGAGTCCTGGGTGAAGGGATCTCTTTTTCTGGTAACAATTCAGCTCAGCTATCTGATGTCAAAAACCTGGAAGACTCCAGAGACATCTTTCTGGATGTAACAAGAAGGGATGCACTTCAAATCCAATTACTGCAGTGTTTATGTTTAATTTACTTTTAGGAAGAAAGCAACTTCATAATTGTCCCTGTTGAGTAGTGTGAAAAATAACCCTGTCAATTACAATCTCTCTGTAAATGGCCACATCCAAAAGGAAGTAAAATGCTACCTAAAAAGCTGAATATGAATCTTATCAACATCTGCTGAATTCCTACCTGCATTATAAATCACCATAAACCAAGATTCGCCCCCTGGAATTAACATTCTGGAACCAAGAGAAGTTCTGTCTTAAAGAATTCATGTCTTACTGAATAATATCAAAGTGGTGAGTAATATTCATGTGATGAATTCTCTTGGTTCTAATGTAGTGAATATGAGGATTGTTGGTGTCTTTCCAAAAATTCTACTCCATGTAAAGCTCCAAGAAGAACCTGAAAATCAAGTAGGCCACAAAGCTGAAAAGCTGATCTATCTCTGGGTAATCAAATTAAAAACCACTTACTCTGAAAGAGTGAGCCAGAGAGTAAGAAAGGAGGAGGGAAAGAGAGATGTGGTTCTGCAAAGAGCTATCTTCTAGCGCTACTGTGTGCCAACTGCACCTCATCACATCATCCTTCAGACCAGAGGGGCGAAGCCAAAAGACAATAATCACCTTAGAATCCAATCTGCATTTCCCAAATCAGATCCAAGTGGAGTGGCAACACATCTGAGAAGGGACACAAGGCCATACTAGGGGACAAGCAGAGGGCACTGAACCAACATGTGCCATCAACGAAGGCAACACCACAGATCTCTCCAGGTCAGTCTTCCATTCACATTCATTAGATGACTACTATATATGAAACTCATACACTAGATGAGGTAGAAGAAAACCAGAGGCCCCTCATCCCTAGGAGCTCAGTCTAGTGAGGCAAGTGTACCAGTATCAGGGCTGCCTCTCATGGGAGTACAGGACCCCAGGGTTTATTCGTTGGTGACAGAAGAATCACAAAGGGCTGCACGGAAAAGGTAACATTGAGTTGGTATGAAATGGTGACAAGAAGATACAAAAAGACCTAAAAAGAAGAGTCCATTTCAATTTCCGGTGAGAAAAAAAGGGACAGTTAGACTATAATGTATTAGTTTTCATGAAGGGTCAAATAGCTGACCAGGAGTACCACTTTTATTTGGTAGGGAATGGGATTCCCTGACATTATGGAACCAAGAGAAGCCTTGTCTTAAAGAATTCATGTATTACCTGAATGACACATTCAATAGTTTTCATATTCATATGATTAACTTTCTTGGTTCTAATGTAGTAAAAATAAGGACTGACCGTGTCTTTACAAACAAACAAAAAAGAGCAGAAGGCATCTCTTATTAGAATATCTTTAGAAGTTTACTTATCTAACAATCCCTATGATAAGCAGGAAGAAGCAAAGGTTTAAGGCAGAGAGTTATGAGTCTACTGCAGTAATTTAAGCAAAAGGTAATGATGTGTAGAAGTGAACGTGAGCCAAAACACCACCCGGTCTGAGGTGAGCTCCAAGGTAGACAACTTCCATAGGACTCAGATGTTAGAAAGGACTAAGGAAAGCCAGAGATCACACAGAGGGCACCAGTCATTGAACACCTACTGCGTGCAGTATGTGGTGGTGCAAACACGAAGACATGCAACAGTCCTCGTACTTCTGTGGTCAATCTCTCGGTTCTAAGCCTGGAAGGAGATACAGAATCAACAGCCACAATATTAATGACATAGACTATTGGGTTTTGGCTTTAAGGACATGCATACTAACGGTTATTCATCAGTCATTTAAACTTATCATTATCTTATTTTACCTATTGGCGCAAGCTATAGCCAATCTAATTCTGTGAATTTTAGGGTTAGGGTCCCCATTTTTGGACATGGGCCTCGTGGAGATGCAGAAATGTTAAATAATCTGTGTTCACAATCAGTAGCCACACCAGCTCACCTGTCTCCAATCCTGTGGCTTTCCTTGCTCACCCTCCTGTGCACTCATAGGCCTCACCTCTCAGCCGAACCAGTGGCACTCAGCACCTGCATTACTGGGGTGCTGCTAAGCATACTCCCCTGGTCTCCTTTCTCCTACTTCTCACCTAACACTTGTAGATCAGGTCTGCATGACAATGCCCTTCCATTTACAAATGTTCGTGGCTCCCCAACGTCTACCAAATAATTCCATACCCTGACATTCAGAACTCCAACCATTGTTCAAATGCCACCACTTACATATGTTGCTGCCTCCCATTTAGCTCTGCAGAGCAACAAATGAACCAATTTTCCTGAAACTTTCACAGCCCATATATATACACATGAATAAAACAGTCATTTAGATAAAGGGGATAGATCTCTCTCACATATACATATATACATACATTCATACACACACAATGTAGAGCTCATTTATTCCTGAATGTGAGAGAATTAGGGAAGCAGTGTCTCTGCTATCACCTTCTCTCAAATATTGAAACTCATTTTAATAGAGTTCCTTAGCATCCACAGATCCCAGAAGCTTCTAATCCATTGGAAATACAAGATATGCAGCTTTTAGGCAGACAAGACAGCTAAGTGCTCATTACATGGGTTATGGTACAAATTAAGTTTTTATAAGCTTGGGGAAGAGAACAGGGGACCCAAGAGGACCTAGAGTCTGAAGTGGATTAGAACTTCAGGTAGGGGCAAGGGTAGAAATGAAACCAGTAGAGAAAGAAAGACCAGAACTTTCAGCTTCTCAGAAATCAGGCAAAGCCCCGGAAAGTCCCACCTTCCTTCCCTAAGAGCAATCCACTTGCATTCACTTGAGATTATATAGGGACTCCTTAGACCAGATAACAAGGATATAGAAACAGCACCATACTGTACTGCACCCTGAGGCTGATACCAGAGTAGAGCAGCCTGAGCACACAGACCCCTCTGCCTCTGCCTCTGCCTGAAAAGCATACCTGCTCTGGTGCTGTCTGCAGTTCTATTTGGAGCAGATCTGCCAAGGACACTTGGGGGGGTGGGGGGGGGGACAGTCAGCATGAAGAGGGAGGGGCAGCACAGAGGGGCTGAAGATCCGGCACTGCCCATTCCAGAACAACCTTTCCTTATTGCTTCTACCACTCTATGCTCAGAAATGTGGGTGACTAAAGGGTTAATCTTTTCTAGTGCCTAAAATCTTGATTCATAAAATATTGAAGAGGCCTCTGACTCTGGAATTCTTCTACATACAGATTTAATTCAGCAAGAGCACTGAAACCCCATGAAAACAGCCAGCAGGAAGCCTCCTGAAACACATACTGGGTAGAACAGAGGTGCCATTTAATGAAGTCTTTGGGGCACCTGGGAGAATTTAAAGGCTGTGGGCAATTACTCAATAAAGAGGCAAAAGAAAATCTGAGTATCGGGACAACCTATATATAGGACAAGCTATAATAGCTAACATGGCAGCGTTTTTCCTTCCTCAGCTAGCAGCAGAAAGTGAGTGCAGCCAGCTCGCTCCAGAAACTATTTTCATCTATGTCATTCCAGTTTATTAGAAAAGAAGCACAGTGGAAAGTGAAGGGGGAGTAGAGAAGATGGAGGTAAGCATTAAAGCAGGCTAAAGGTTATCTATTTCATCGCCAGGCTTATTTTATTCCATGATAAGTGGACAATAACTTTACTGAGCATTCCCAAGGGGTATGATGCAGTCTATCTACCGCTAGGTGGTAATTACATTCCAGAACTTATTAAATAAGAGATCCAATTTTTTTTTAAAAAGTCATTACCACTAAAAATAAAAGTGGGAACTAGCTATTTATATGCTGCCTGTCACTGTGCCCTCTCACACACAGCGGGATAAAAACAAAGACATATGTGGCACAAAAAGGTACTCTCCTGTTCCGAGAGCCCAGGATGCAGCAGAACTGGGAACGAGGGAGGGAAGTACACTCACTGGCCAGAAACCCTGCCTGCCGCCCAGGTTAATCTAGGCCCATTTCTATCCACTAGTTTCAAATCATCAGTGAAGATCATTTCATCAGACACACAAACGTGCCAAATTCAGAAGAAAGTATACTAGCCAATGCTGTGGATCACACAGAATATAAACAAGGGCCAACATGATGCACAGATTCAATCTCTTCTCTCCTACTCCTCAGAATCACAAGGGAAGATTCTGGCAAGTAGCAAGTTAATTGGTTTCAAGGAATAAAAAGAAAAATCTATTCCAGGCAACTCGGTGCACATTTTGAGTTTCAGTGTGAGCCAGAGTCCCATCCATCACACTCAAAACACAGCCTCTTTCCCTGACCTGTGCTTGCCAGAATAGGGAATGCCACTTCCACTGCAAAATGCCCTGAGTGGGATCAGTTTTTAGCTAGCAAATGTCCTCTGTTCCCAAACCTGCTGTGCTAATTCCATGCTACTAGTTACAGTAATAATACTTAAATTTTCTGTGTTTGCTGTGTACCACTTTCCTAAGGACTTTGTACTAACTGGTATACGTCTCACAGCAATCACATCAGACATGTAAGATCATTAGCTTTAACAATAAAAATACAGTGGCCAGAGGGCAGCTGGGTTGGCAATAAGCAGAGCTCAGATAACAGCCCAGGGAGTCTGGCTCTGGAGCCTCAGCCTTTGAACCTTGCTTCCTAAATATGAGACAGGCCAATACACATGAGGGCAAAATGAAATGGGGGCAATTTTTCAGACAGATAAAAATGCTTTGGAAAGACTAAAGTCATTCTGCTGAAAAGTAACTTACTTCACACCAGGTGTGAGCAACACAATGGTTCAAGACTGGGAGAACAAAATCATTAAAAATTAGAATTCTGGGCCTAAATGACTGTGTAAGTACATATGTGCTGTCGCAGGTTTAATGCCAAGAAAACTGGAAATCTGGAGGCAATGCTTTCTGAATCAGGTCCATAGTAAAAACTTTAATTCCAAACTCCTGCCACTGGATCCACACTCTGAGAAAGGATTCCTAAAATGTACATGTACACATGGAAAAACATAAGATTTAAACATATGGATATGGACTCAATTTTTATGCCCACCCACAAACTCTATGCTGGAACCCCAATCACCCAATGTGATGCTATTACAAAGTGGGATTTGGGGATGATTAGGTCATAGGAATGGAGCACTCAGAAGTAGGGCGCAGGCCTTACAAAAGGCTTCCCCAAAGCTTTCATGTCTCCACGGGCCACACAATACGACAGTCTCCACCTGGGACTGCACCTGGGACCAGAACCTGAGCATACATCCACCTGGTCCAGAACTTCCAGGTGCCCTCCAGGACTAAGAAAACTGAATTCGTTGTTTATAAGCTACCTCCATCTAAGGATATAGCAGTCATAACTAAGACATAAAGTTAATGTTTAATAGTGAAGATATCTACTATCCCAGGTTGACCCTATTTTTAACAACTATAAATATGTGGAAAGGCTTCTACTTTTACACACACACACACACACACACACACACTCAATTATCTAGAACCATTAAAAATCTCAAACTAGAAAATGCCGTCTACATGATTTTAGTGTTGTTTCCACTGCAGTCTTTGAGAGCAAGGGATGGTTCTCTGAATTTATTTCAATATCCCTGAACCCAGAGAGAGCCCACCACAAAAAAGGCAATCAGTATTTTTTGGATGAATAACTGAAAGACCAAATGAATGAAAATTATTTATGCCTAGAATACTGATTGTGAAATAAGATCACAATATGCAAAAACAGAGTTTGAAGATTTCTTAATCCTCACATGCCATGAAGGTAAATGTGGTTTTTAGTGTAGTTAATTGGCTACAGTGTAATTCTTCACTTGTGTCTGAGCTACAGAATAATAAACAAGAAACAGGGAAAGATGTATGTGCAGAGGACTAACAGTGGTGTCTACAAGAGGAAATTAATACCCGAGAGCCTACCAAGTACCACATGTCTCCACATTCACTCTCCCTTTACAGCAAGTCAGTAACACAAGTTCTAGCCAAGTTCTCACCAGTTTTATTTTCCTAACAGACCTATTCCTTTTAAGATATGTTTAATTAATAGCACAGTAAATCATTGAATGTGATTAAAGAATGGAATAAAATGGAGGTGATAAACTGCCTTGATCAAACCTTGTAGCAGGATGGCAAGAATGGGCTCAAAGTGTCACTGTCCCTCACAGCTGACTCCTGTGACTAAGAAGCAGCAACAGGAATCTGTTCAATCACTTAGAAAAGAGATACTCAGAAGCCGTACTCAAAGAAGTCACTTCAGAAGGCTTTCAGCAAAAGAGGCGACTCAGGCCGACAGCAGTGGCAGCAGTCTAAAGGCTCAGCTGCACCCAGGCTCAGCAGCCAGACACAGTGGCTCTGGGCCCAGCTCCCTCACCTGTGAGAGGGGTCTCAGTGGCTCCATGAACTCAAAGACTACTCCAAGTCCAAGCGCACCCCACTCTGGATATCCCCGGGCAAGTCACAACCAGCTGCATTGTTAATTTCTGTCAGCCCACCACACTTGTGCCTGTATGACACATTTTTTTTCTCATCAGTGGTGTTTATCACTCATGTGAACAGCTTTACAAAAATGGTACCACTCTGCTCAGCACACCTCATTTACAGCTAATTCTGAACAGCACTCTGTCACCACACTTACATGACCATGGTCGGTGGAGAAGGACAGTTCTTTAGTGAGCAGGAAGAGTCTTTCCATACTGGAATTTTAGCAACCTCTGCTTCTAAAGCTGCTGACCCATTCGTTATCTCATCTTTGGTATGTAATCATTACTGCTGATATCAGAATATTCTCTAAGATGATCAAAAGTACCCACAGAATCCTGAGACCTGATACACAGTCAGCTGACAGAAGTACTGCTATTTCCCAGTTTCTCACCAGCCTAACATCAAGGCCCACAAGTCATCAGAAAGGATGACTTTTTTTTCTAACATTTTAAATGAACATGGCACAAACGTATTTTTTTTTTTAGTTTCTGAGACAGAGTCTTGCTATATAGTCCAAGCTATGACACATTTTTTTAAAAAGCCACTTAGAATACCAAAATATCTATTAAAATGTTAAAAATTCTGGTTTACTATTTTGCTTTAAGATATACTTGTATAAAGATGAGCATAACCATATTACATACTAAATTGGTTCTTTGCCCAAAAAGCACTTATTTCATTTTTTAAAATTAAAACTTTTCAGAGGTACACTGAAAAGGATAAAAGGCCCCAAGCCCTTTGTCATGGCTAAAGGAAAAGTCAGCTCTGGTCACAGCCTAAACCTCCCTTCCTCTCAAACCAGACAATGCCCTAGACCTATGTTCATGTACTGTGATCTGTAGGAGAATAAATAGTGAGGACTGAGGCTTAATTGACCTTCTCTTCGAATACAGAGGAAGAAAACAACAGGCTGTGCCTCCTCAGCAGACATGCAGGCATGCTAACACATTGCAAGTCATGGAGAAGAATCTCTACAGTTGAGACCTGCCTGTTTATCTGAGCATATGCTGCAGGTAACAGGAAGCACGTGAATCTTCTATTACCCTGATTGTTTCTCTGTGAATAAAAGCAAGGTGAGCCAAAGGCTCAGGGCTCCTGTGCCACTCATTCCAAATTGTCTTTTCATCTTTCATCCTCATTCATCTTCTGGTCAGGAGAAAACTTGTAGGCTGGCATCCTGCAATGGTCACAGGATCAGAGTGGCACTGCAGGAAGCTCTGTCTAGCAGCATGCACAACAGAGGCAGGGAAAGGCAAGCCTGACACCCTGGAGACCAATGAGGTGGAAACCAACCCAATTGCCTAGCAGCAGCTAAACAACAAACATACCAGGGAACAGATGCAAGCTAACTGTGGAGGCAACTCTGCCCATCTTAACTATAGTTGTGTCCTTCCCAAGCTGGTTCTGAGATTTTCTGGTCTTAGTGACTCAGATCTGGTGCACACGTGATATATGCAATAATGTCTATTGGAATATTCCAGACACTCAAGAGATTTGATCATGAAAAGGAAAAGAGGAAGCCACCTGGAGATATTTACCCACTCCTCAGGTTTATTTCCTGAGCAGCCAGGGTAGAGAACACAAGAAGAGGGGCAGGCACCCAGGTGCACATGTAGTAGTGCCTTTGAGATGCAGATCTTCACTACAGGTTCAGGAAAATCATTACATGCAAAGCTTCTATATGAAGACTACCATTTGCACACCTGAACTATTCCTTTTGAAAAAGACAAGTCAGCAATATCAGTTCAAGAGTTTTGCATATAGAATGCTATATACCAGCTAACAAATTAGATAAAAATAAATAAAAGTTCTCTTTATTGAAGCATTTCGAAAAAATAAAAGCAAATTTAAACTGGGTACAATGACACACACCTGTAATCACAAGTTTGAGTCCTATCTCAACTCAGTGAAACCTTATCTCAAAGAAAGGGGGGGTGACAAAGTTGCACTTCAGTGATAGAGTATCTCTGTGTTTTATCATTACATAAATAATGATAAAATAAATTTTAAAGGGCTGGAGGGTTAGCTCAGTGGTTCTGGCGCCTGTCTCGCAAGCACAAGGTCCTGAGTTCGATCCCCAGTAACCACATACGATGCTGGGTGTGGAGACTCAGACCCACCAGCAATCAATACCACATACCACAGTGCCGGGTGTGGTGGCTCACACCTGTAATCCCAGCACTTGGGAGGCAGAGACAGGTGGATTGTTGAGTTCCAGGTTTGCCTGGGCACCATAGTGAGCTCAGGGCTAGCCTGAACTACAAAGCGAGACCCTGTCTCAAAATAAATAAATAAATAAATAAACTTTAAAGAATAGTTACCTTAAATATATGGCTAAAAGCCAGTAAGTATATTTTACCATTAAACCTATGATTTCCACCTGATGGAATCCAGACTACCCCAGAATAGCAAGGATCACTTACTTATGCTTGGATCTTGTCTTAGTTACTTTCTCTTTGCTGAAACACAACACCCAACACCTACAAGTTAAAGGAGGAAGGATTTATTGGGCTCACATTTATAGAGGTTTCAGTCCTTAGTCAGCTGGTTCCAAGGCAGTGTACACAAAAAAAAGGCATAACAGTAGAGAAAGAGGCCATGGTATGGCAGCCGAAAGGCAACAAATCGACGGAGTGGGCAGGATATATACTTCCAGGCCACACCTCCAGGGCCCCACCTCCTCCCATCAGTCTTCACTTCCCACACCATACCCAGTTGTAAACCGATCAGCGCATTAACCCAGTATTGCACGTGCACTGTCCAGTCACCTCCCCAAATCCCCACCAAAGAAAGAATGAGGCTTTTGGAGGACATTTAGATACAATCCATTAACAGGTTTCACCCAGTTCATCCAACGCTAAATACCCATGTGGTCCTCTGGAACATAAGTGATACAAAATTAGCTAAGTAGGGGAAAAAAAGTCCCTCCCTAACAGGGCTTTGTAGGCTAGAAAAAAGAAAAATATTTAAACAAAAAGTATAATGAAGTGTTAAAGGTTCTGTTGCTGCTATTTGTATGGACTACAGTGGAAGCAGGGTTATACAGGTGAACCCTTGACATATGAATTCATCTGGTTCCCAAGGGCTGGTTGTAACTTACATTAAATCAATACAGCTGAGCTTTGGATGTTTACCTGGGTACACGCAGTAGATAACAAGGGGCAGATGAATCTTCCATTAACACAATTAACCGAAATGTTCATATGTAAGGCCAGTGGTAACTTGAGGGTCTACTGTAGTTATCCAAGAGAACTGGAAAATCTGAAAGACTGATTCCACATAGTCATAGACAAGTGTCATAACCTTGAAATATCCAGAAGGGTTCACTGAGGTTAGTGGTAGAACAGTGACAAGCAATAACATTTTGAACAATGAAGTACAAAAGAACAAAGATATATAGGTTAAAATAATAGGAACTATGCTCTTTGCTTGAAAATCATGTTGGAGTAAACCTATGGAACACTTTTTTTTCTTTCTTTTTTCTTTTTTGGTAATGTAAAAGAGCTGAAACATTGGCAACTGCTCTTCTGATAGATGATTAACACCTGAAATATATAAAGAGCTCAAGGGCCAGAGGGTTAGCTCAGTGGTTCTGGCACCTGCCTCGCAAGTGCAAGATCCTGAGTTCGATCCCCGGTAACCACATACAATGCTGGACATGGTGACTCACGCCCACCAGCAATCAATACCCCATACCACAGTGCCAGGTGTGGTGGCTCACGCCTGTAATCCCAGCACTCAGGAGGCAGAGACAGGAGGATGGCTGAGTTCAAAGCTTGCCTGGGCTACATAGTGAGCTCAGAGTCAGCCTGAACTACAAAGTGAGACCCTGTCTCAAAAAAAAAAAAGCTCAAAAACTTAACTTCAAAAGAATAAATAATACAAAGTGAACAATTCTCAAAAGAAGAAATACAAAATACCCAATCATTACATTAAAAAATTGTTCAACATTGTTAGCCAATATAACAATGCACATCAAAAAAGCAAGGAATAACCCCAGTCCTCTGAAGACTGAAGCAGAAGAGGGCAAGTTTGTGTCCAGCTTGGGCAATTCAACATAATTGAGACCCTGTCTCAAGTTATAAAATAAAAAAAAGCTGAGGATATATACCTCAGCAGAAAGGATCTGGGTTCAATCCCCAGTACCACACACCAAAAAACAAAATAAAACATGGAGAGTCCATTTCACTTCAGACAAAATGGTCCTTATCAAGCATACAAAAAAAGCAATACACAAAACAGGTTAGACTCATGTTTTCCCATTATGTTGAATCTAGGAGGAAAAGATAATATAAAAGTAGAAGGGAGACTATTACATAAGAAAATGTGGGCCGGAGGGTTAGCTCAGTGGTTCCAGTGCCTGCCTTGCAAGCGCAAGGACCTGAGTTCGATCCCCGGTAACCACATATAATGCTGGGCGTGGAGACAAGCCCACCAACAGTCAACACCGCATACCACAATGCCGGACGTGGTGGCTCACGCCTGTAATCCCAGCACTCGGGAGGCAGAGACAGGAGGATTGCTGAGTTCACGGGCGGTTTGCCTGGGCACCATAGTGAGCTCAGGGCCAGCCTGAACTACAAAGTGAGACCCTGTCTCCAAAAAGCAAAAAAAAAAAAAAAAAAAAAAAAAAAAAAAAAAAAGAAAATGTAATCGCTAGGTATAAAGCTGACAAAATATTTACAAGCAAGGAATTACAGGGTTCTGATAAAATAATCAAAAGGACCCAATAAGTACTTTGAAAGAACTCATCACATAATGTGAACTTGCCAAGTTTCTCATTTGGAAGATCCAACACAGTAAAGATGTCAACTCTCTAAAATTTATCTGTTTAAATTCTGATCAAAATCCCAGTAAGGTTTTTTTGTAGACATAGACATGATCATTCTAAAATTTATACAATAGGAAATACAAATATCCCAATATTCAAATCAATGAAAAGACAGCAAAAAGGAATGAATTTTTCCAATGTTGAGATGTTATACAACCTGTCATAATTAACACAGTATATACAATGCTGGCAGAAAGACAAATAGATCAGTGAAATAACTGACAATTAGGAATAAACCAACACAGATTTGTTCAATTACTTCTAAGAAACATGCAAAAAGAAACATGCAATTCAGTGATGATGGCATAATCTTCTCAAACGTAATGTGCTGAATGTGGTAGCACATGCCTGGAATTCCAGCACTTGGGAGGCTCAGGCAGGATGATCTTTGTGAGTCTAAGACCAGCCTGCACTTTTTTTTGAGACAGGGTCTCTCTTTGTAGTTCAGGTTGGCCCTGAGCTCGCTGTGTAACCCAGGCAAGGCTCAAACTCAGCAATTCTCTTGCCTTTGCCTCCCGAGTGCTGGGATTACAGGCATGAAGCCACCATGCTCCGTACTGTGTTATGTGGTACTGACTGCTGGTGGCTGTGAGTCACTGCACCTGGTATTGTATGTGGTTACCAGGGATTAAACTAGCAACCTTGTGCTTACTGTCAGGTGTTGGAAGCACTGAGTTAAATCGCCAGCCCAGCCTGGACTATTAATGAGTTCAAATCAGTCTAACTACATAGCAAGACCCTGCCTCAAAAAAAAAAATAACAAAATATGATAGTGTAAAGGTCAGACATCATGGGACATAACGGGCAAGGCGAGAAACACAACTTCAGACTTTATATAAAATTAAAGTACATCATAGAGTTTCATATAAAATATAAAACCATAAAAACTCTGGAAATAGTAAGTGAGAATATTGAGGATCTCTGGCTAGAATAAGAATTATTAGGCTTGAGCCCAAAAGCATCTTCAACAATAAAAATGGTTGATGAACTGGACTTCAACAAAATTAAAAGCATTTGCTCTATGAAAGGCTGTTGAAGGATAAGAAACCAGATTACAAATTAGGGGGAAATAATTACAAATTACCTACCTCATGAAGGACTTATATTAGAATATATGAGAAACTACCAAAGTTTAACACTTAAAAGCAATTCATTAGAAGATGGTAAAAGATATTATTAATATAGATATATACACACATACAATGAGAGCAAGTATACTAGCAGAATCTGAATGAACTTTGCTAATTGTGTCGACATGAATTACTTGGTTTTGATACTGTACTATAGTACATGACACATTAACATTAGGTAAGGTAGGGTAACTGTGCCTGAGATGTCTCTGTACATTTATTTCAACTTCTTGTAATTGATAATTATTTCAAAATAAAATATGTTTAATGAAGGCAAAACAAAGGTATCCTCAGCCAAATGCAGACCCAAAGAATGTATAGGTAGATGCCAGACTTCCCCTTGGAGAAACACAAGGGAGGCTGAAGGGATACGGTTCCACAGGGCCATATGAATGTGCAGCAAGAAGAACACTGGAATAATATTAGTCACAAAGGCAAAAGTAAAGTACTATCTCTGTTTCACACTTCCTTCAATTTCTTTAAGTTGTGTAAGCTTGTACAAGTCCTATGTTTAGAAGTTTATTAAAGATACAGATGCACAAGGGAACTGCATCATAAAAATAGGAGAATGGAGCTCTGTAGGTTAATACTAATATAAGATAGATTATAATGCATTACTATTTAATACTAATATTATAATACATAAAGCAATCATACATATAAGCCTCAATAAATGGAAAATTGGGGAAACTTAAAAATCAGAAGAAATAAGGCAGTATAGGGATAACACCCATTGTAGACAATCACTTCTAAAAAAGTGGAAAAGGATCGCATTTCAACTTGTTTTGAAGTCAGTATAACTCTAATACCAAACCCAGACAGACTTCACAAATTAGTACAAACCAATGTCCTCCATTAATGTAGTTCTGGTATTCCCCAATGAAAAATCAACAGCAAATAAAGGTGTGTGACTGAAAAATACAGCTAATCTTTATACTTTTAAACATTTATTGTATTCAAAGACATATGCCCCTTAATTGTCCTCAAAATGGTCTCCTTGTCATTTAAAGATGAGGGGAAGAGGAGTGGGGGGAGAAGAGGAAGTAAAAAGGATTAAGATGCTATGTGCACATGCACCAACTCTCCATGACCAGTGTATTCGTCATGTAGCACAGACATGTAGTAAACTGCTCCCCTCCCTTTGAACACTATTCCAACCATTCCCACCCCTTTTGGAAGCAGTGCTGGAGGTCCTCCTTGTGAGGGTTATTTCATCGCTGCTTTGATGTCCTGAATCAACTTAAAACATTCATAGCAATTTCTATCAAATCAAAACATTACGGTAAGTCTGCATCCACCTTATTCACAGGATCTGGCTTTGTGCAACTCCTGGCTTTTCTCCAGAGTCAAAGGGTCATGGCAGATAACAGTATTCCTCTGAGCGTGAAAACTTCTCAACAAAATAGAAACTTAAGTTTTTCTTGAACTTTATAAACTGCATCTGTGAAGTACACAGTTAAATAATACTGAACAACGGATGACTATTTTCCCTGTAAGAACAGAAATTACACAAAGATAAGTATTCTTGCCATATCTATTCAGCCCTCTATTGAAGGTTTCACATCATAGAACAAGGCAAAGAAGGAGTATTAAAGACACTAAGGCTGAAAAGGAAGTGAAACTATATTTGCAAACAACATGATCCTAATTAACTTGCAATAATTATTAAATTAAAAAACAAATAGGATGGATTTGGAGGACTCATAAGACCTATACACTAGAAAAATACAAATACTGCTGAACCTAAAGATCTGAATAAAAGACTAATTCCATTTTCATATCAACATGGTAGTTGTTCTCAAATATATGATGTAAGAACCTATAGATTCAATTTATATATTGTCAAACCCCAGTAGGTTTATTACTTTTTGGTAGAACCTGACAAGTTAATCCTATAATTTATATGGAAAATAAAGACTCTGAAGTAGCCAAGACAATTGTTAAAAAGAACAAAATTAAAGGGCCTGCACTATCTGATTTTAACACTAGGAAACTATAGTAATCAAAACAACAGAACATTGGTGTAAAGAGAGAAACATCCATAAGCAAAATAAATTGAGAGTCTAAGACAATGCATTTTTATTTATTTACTTTTGATAAAATTTCCAGTGAAATTCAATAGGAATTTTATTTGCTCAGTCTGTTCAAAAAATGGTGCCAGAACACCTGAATATCCATCTGAAAAGATAGAAAATGAACTTAGACTCTTCTCTTACATCATATATGAATATTAACAAAAATGGATAACAGAGCTAAGTGTAAGAGCTACAGTGATAAAACCTGTGGAGAAAAAACATAGGAGAAAACTTTTATAACCTTGGATTTAGGGCTAAAATTTCCTGGATACATCTAAAACAATCCTATAAGAAAAAGTAAATAAACTGGACATCATCAAAACAAGTATCTTGAGTCAGGAGTAATGGCACACACTTGTAATATCAGCACTTGGTGGGCTGAGGTAAGAGGATCACCATGAGTTTGCAGCTAGCCTGGGCTACATAATGAGACCCTACCTCCAAAAAAGCCAAAGGAGTTGGGGGCGGGGGGAAAACCAAATGTCTTCTGCTGTTTACAAGATATTATTCATTGAGAAAAAAATGATAAACCCATACTGGAAGAAAATATTCGCAAATCAAATTCCCAATAAAGTGTTTCCATTCAAAATATACTCCCTATATTCAATAAAAGAAGTCAATCAGACAAAAGCTAAAGCTAGACCTATCTCTTTCACCATGCACAAAACTAAACTCACAATGGATATAAGACTTAAACAATAAGCCTGCTGGAAAACAGATTAGGTAAAACTCTTGGAGACATTGGCTTAAGCAGAGACTTTATGAATAAAACCTCTATAGCACAAGAACTAGCAGAAAAAAATCAACAAATGGGATCTCACCCTACTGAAAAGTTTTTGCAAAGCAAAAGAAGTCACTGACACTGCCAAAAGACCAACAACAACATGGGGAAAAAATATTTACTAGGGGCTGGAGCGTTAGCTCAGTGGTTCCGGCGCCTGCCTCGCAAGCGCAAGGACCTGAGTTCGATCCCTGGTAACCACATATAATGCTGGGCGTGGAGACACGCCCACCAACAATCAACATCACATACCACAATGCGGGACGTGGTGGCTTACGCCTGAAATCCCAGCACTCGGGAGGTAGAGACAGGAGGACTGCTGAGTTCGCGGCGGCTTGCCTGGGCATCATAGTGAGCTCAGGGCCAGCCTGAACTACAAAGCAAGACCCTATCTCCAAAAAGCAAAAACAAAAAACAAAACAAAACAAAAAAAATTTACTAGCTGTTTATCAGACAAAGGGCTACTATCTACAATATATAAAGAACTCAAACAGATCAGCTTCCCCAAGTTTAAAGACCCAATTCAAAAATGGGCATCTGAAATGAACAGACACTTCTCAGAGGCAAAAGTTAAAGCAGCTAAGAAACATATGAAGAAATGTTCAACATCACTGGTCGTTCGAGAGATGCAAATGAAAACAACACTGAGATTTCATTTCACTCCACAAAGAATGGCCGCTATTACAAAATCAACCAAGCTGGCGAGGCTGTGGGGAGAAAGGAACCCTTCTCCACTGTTCGTGGGATTGCAGATTTGTACAACCATTGTGGAGATATGTGTAGAGATTTCTCAGAAAACTAGGACTAGGCGTCCCATTTGACCCTGCCAACCCCTTCCTAGGAATATACCCAAAAGAACTTAGAAAATCACAGTGGAAAGACAGATGTACACCCTTGCTCAGAGCAGCTCAGTTCATGATAGCTCAATCTTGGAAACAACCCAAATGCCCATCAACTGGAGACTGGATAAAGAAGATGTGGATTTTTTATAAAATGGAGTATTATTCTGCCATAAAGAATGACAAGATTGATTCACTTATGTGCAAATGGATGCACCTGGAGGACACACTAAGGAGTGAAATCAATAGAGCACAGATAGGCAAATACCAGATCTTCTCATTGATATGAGCACTGGTAGATGCAAATGAGCTCTGACAGTCTTTTTAGAATGGGAAATTTCCAAAGGAAATTTGGTGTGGGGATGTAATGAGGGGAAGGAATAAATATGATTCTGAAAGAAAATAAAAGAGCAAGTATATAGGGGGTGGGGAGGTGTGGGTGGGGATATGGGTAAAAATGAGAATTGACTGTGTCATATATTGGTACAAATTCCCCAATGTTATGTGTGATTGTGAGATATATGCAAATTGTACCAATAAAGAATGCAATAAAAAAGAAAAAAATAAATAAAAGAAGTCAATCAGCTTTATTTTTAAAAAAACAGGTAAATGATGTGAATAGACATGCCAACAAAAACTACACCACTAATAAGCATATGAAAAAATGTTCAACAACATCAGCTGTTTTAGATACAAATTAAAATTAAAATTTAGGAGTGGTTCGGGAGGCAGAGACAGGAGGATTGCTGAGTTCGCGGCGGCTTGCCTGGGCACCATAGTGAGCTCAGGGCCAGCCTGAACTGCAAAGCGAGACCCTGTCTCCAAAATGAAAAAAAAAAAAAAAAAATTTAGGAGTGGTGAAAATGTTCCATAAGATGAATAATGGCTGTCCAAGTTTATAAATGTATAACTAACAAATGTTATATGTATAAGCTAGTACTATATGCTTATAATATTAATTATAACTCAGTAAAAATAATGTCTCAGATAAATATAGCAAGTATGCTTGCTTCCCACCTGATAGGGTCTCTACCATCACTCCACAGCTGGAAGTCAATGCTTTTACTTCCATACAGGGAAGATGCTAGTTGCTGTAATGAAACATGCCAAGATCTTTTTACTAAGTGACAACAAAGAGTATTACCACTCTGCATCACCAACACACAGTAGTGAGATCAAGTGGGAATGAAACATTTGACTTCAGTGTGCCAAAGACACTAAAAGAATGCAGTCTGAACATTCTGTCCTAGGACAAATGATACTGGCTTCTGTTAATTCCTCTTACTTAACTTCACTAAGAGAAAGTAGTATAAGAAAGATAAAATGTAGTACACACAGTTCTATTTAAACTATGGTGTCTACTAATTTCCATAATATTTAGTGAAACCTTTTTCTGAAATCCGGAGAAACGACCAGCCAGCTCACTGAATGGAGTGCTCTTATTTGGAAGCACAGGGTCAGCCTGTGGGAAATTTTAGTTGAATCCACTTGCAGTATTCAGTAAAATTTCTACTTCCCCCAAAGGGAAAAAGCAGAGAAAAGGTAACAAAAACACAAACTGAGCAAACAATATTCTCTGACCTCTGAGCCAAGCACCATCACTTTCTTGAGGGCTTTCAGCTCTAACTCCAACTCCTCCTTTCTAGGCTCCTTGCAATTGCTCATCAGAAGATTTTTGGTGATTGTAAAAAGAAAAGAAGTACAAGTAAGGAAAAGGGCAAGAACTACACATTCCCCTCAACACAGGCTGTGTCTGCATGTGCATGTGCGCATGTATGTGCACATGTGCATGCATATCATCATACATAACAATGACAATCAGATAAATTCTAATGTTACCACCCAATTCAGTCCACAAACTCATTGTTATACTGAAGTCTATCTTACAACTTGCATTTACAGCTTTTCAAGCAGCTCTCATATATGAGGATTAGGTTCAAAAATCTAAAATTGTACAATGTTACACATGGACAGAACAAGAAAGTTCACAATGTCCAAACTTCCCCATTTTATTAAAAGAGATAAAGGGCTCTTTAAAGCAGTGAAGCAATTTTCACAGGGTTCAGTTAGTAACAGACTGATGGCAAGAATTCAAGCTCTGTAACTCTGAGTTTAAGACTCTGCAGGCCAGAGCTGCACAGAGACAGACCAGGCAAGTGGCACACAGGGGAGCTCATGGGGAACCTAGACAACAAAGGAGGGCTTTGTTGCCATTACTGGTGCCCAAGGTTGCAACTGCCTGCTTGCACCCAGACCAAGCCAGAGGCCACTGAAGACAGACTGGTAAGTAAAACATGGTGGAAGTAGTGCCATGAGTCAGCAAAAAAAAAAAAAAAAGCTGGGTACCATAGTCCAACGATTGGGCCTGCAACTCTTCTAAGTCTAGGGTGAGTCCAGCAGGTCTTGGAATCTTCATTTCTTCTTGGGCCAAACTGGATATAACTGTTACATGGAAAAGAACCTCCAAAGACACCACCTGGTACTCTGTGGACACTGAATGAGTACTGCTCTAGTACTGGATTCTGTACAGAGGCCTTCAGTTAATTCCTCCGCCAAGTTTACCATGTCAAAGAAATCACTCACTAGAAGAATGAGGGAATCCTGTTGACTACAGCCATTAGTAAGTTGGTAGAGTCATCCACAAGAGCCTGGACTCTTGCAGAGTTCAAACCTGTAGGGGCTCATTAAGTCAACTTAGGTATTATATTCAGAAAATATATAAGGGATGATGGATGTCTCCTTTTTTTTTTTTTTTTTTTTGGAGACAGGGTCTTGTTTTGTAGTTCAGGCTGGCCCTGAGCTCACTATGGTGCCCAGGCAAGCCGCCACGAACTCAGCAATCTTCCTGTCTCTGCCTCCCGAGTGCTGGGATTACAGGCGTGAGCCACCACGCCCAGCATTATATGTGGTAACCGGGGATCGAACTCAGGTCCTTACGCTTGCGAGGCAGGTGCCGGAACCACTGAGCTAACCCTCCGGCCCTGGATGTCTCCTTTTGACCAATGTGCTTAACTCGGTATACTGCTGTTGCTGATTTTGATGCTGTTGTTACTCTTTTTATTTCTTCACTCTGACATAATTATTTTTTTTCTTTTTTCTACTTTGCTGGTACTGAATCTGTCCAACTTTCTGGGTATCTGTCCTCTTAATTGCTTTAATCTTTATAGAAGAGGGAAAATAGTTTCTGGTTTGTCTTCTACTACTCTTAGGTCCCCCTGCTCTCCTCTTGTTACCACACCTTCTGCTGTCTTCTAGTGAGAACCAATATCAAGAAGTAAAAGGCTCTCAGTCTGTCTGAATTACTCTTCTTTATTATTATAAGAAGGTGTTCAAAGTCTCCAGTGGTCCTGTGGTTTTCAGTCAATAATATTTTACATAGGACACTTTAGCTTCTGTTACCCTCTGGCATATATGAGGTTCTTGAGATCTATGTGATCTTTATAAATCTGATAACCCCAAATCTAAATTTTCATTCTCCTTCTATCTTCCTACCTTCCCAATTCCTCAGTGGCCTTTTATTACCAAAGGCTACTGCTGGTACATTTAAAGCTTGTATGTTGTAAACACATTGTTGATTAATTCTAAATTTTGGCAGATGGACATAGAGGTAACTCATGAGTTCAAAGTCTGCAGAATGGAAAAACTTTTCATTGCCTTTACTGTGTTTGATACTGTTGATGGTACTGATTGTATTATGGCAACAAAGATAATATGATTGCTCTGTTCAAATACCTCCCATGGTGTGCCAGAACTGAGAACTCTCAAGGGTCAGTACAGATTCAAGGATGACAACCCAGGAAGGAGCCACTTCCTAAGGGTCCCAAATAATAGGAAGAAAGAGACTTGCAACAAACACTGTCCAGATACCAAGCAAGGAATTAAACAAATAACATTAGCTACAACAAAGGAATAGAAATGAGAAAAAATTCAAAAAGCCAGACATAAAGATCACCAACACAGGGAAATTCAGGGAAAAGGGAAATAGAAACTCAAACACCAGGACTCTCTGAAATGGTAACAAAAGCAAATCTAATAAAATGGAAATCAGAAATCATCTCTGAGATGAAAACAGATATACTATCCACAATGAAGGACTTCATTAAAGAAGAGATCAGCAAGATAATAGAATCTAAGCCAGCAAAAGCAATAGGACCTTTTAAACAGCTTCAAGCAGAGCTCCAGGTGATGAAGATGGACAATTAAAGTTCGTGAAGTAGGATGAATGAATCTGAAAACCAAATTTCAGACCTAGAAGACAGGATGGCAAGAAATGAACAGGAAAGACATAATCTATGGAAAAGGGCAAGGGACCATGAGAAATCAGCCTAACAGCTCCTAGACAATTCAAAGGAGAATAACATAAGACTGACTGGAGTCACTGAGGAAGCAAGAGACAGTGCAAAAGACATTTAAAAAAAACTGTAGAGCCAGGCATGGTGGCTCAAGCCTGTCATCCCAGCACCTGGGAGGCAGAGAGAAGAGGATTTCTGAGTTCGAGGCTTGCCTGGGCTACACAGTGAGCTAAGGGCCAGCCTGGACTACAAAGCAAGACCCTGTCTCAAAAAAAAAAAAAAAAA